>JAUPMG010150354.1:0-11034 GCA_031762675.1 Pachysandra terminalis
CTGTCCTTCAATTATGGAAGATTCAGATTTCTAAGTCAACGTGCTATTTTTGGGAAACTAGATTTGCTATAATTTCTCTGTAAATGACAGTTAAGTTTCCTAAAATAGCTGTAAATATGACAGCTAAGTTTCCTATAATAGCTTGCTTGTTTTTTGGTAGTTTCCACTTTATTTTCTCTCTCAGAATTGTATATATCCTTGTAATTCTTTCACTGAGAGTAAGAAAGAAAATACTACACAATTCTCTCTGCGTTCTGTATAGTAAATCAGCTTGCCTCAATGAAGATGGTTCTAGATGATGAGCTTCAAGCATTGTTATTGCTTAGTTCATTGCCCGATAGTTGGGAGACTTTGGTGATATCCTTAAGCAACTCGGCACCGGATGGAATAATGGCAATGAGCCAAGTAACTAGTAGCTTGTTAAATGACAAGAAGAAAATCAGTATCGGATTCATCCACTTCACAAGCACTTGTCACAGAAAACCGAGGAAGGTCCAAGACAAGAAATCAAGGCAACCGCTCCAAGTCTAGGAGTAAGTCAAAATATAGGAAAGATATTACATGCTTCCATTGTGGCAAGAAAGGGCACATACAGAGAGAATGCAGAAATTTACAGAAAGAGCATAAGGAAGGCAAAACCAAGAATGATGATAAAGAAACCATTGTAGTAACTCTTGACCATGATGTAGGTGTTGTTGATGGCTATGGTGGTGACCGCATTAGCATTGCATCCTCTTCACATTCCTTTGATTCGGTAGTTGACACAGGTGCCTCCTTTCATGCTACTCCACATAAACACTTCTTTTCATCTTACAAGTCAGGAGATTTCAGCTTGGTGAAGATGAGGAATAGTGGTTCTTCAAAGATTGTGGTTAGGGGAGATGTATGTGTTGAAAGTAATGTGAAGATGAAATTAGTGTTGAAAGATGTGAGGCATATTCCAGATCTTCGTTTAAATCTTATATCTGCAGGTTGCTTAGATGATGAAGGCTATCATTCAACCTTTGGTAAAGGATGTTGGAAGCTTACCAAGGGATCCCTAGTTGTAACTAAGGGCAAAAAGTGTTGTTCTCTTTATAGAACACAAGCACATGTTTTCAATGGTGAGGTAAATGCCACCATGGATGAGTCTTCAACAGATTTATCGAATAGGCGACTTGGCCATATGAGTGAGAAAGGCATGCAGATTCTAGCAAAGAAACAGCTCCTCCCAAATTTCAAAGGTATGTCCTTGACTCCTTGTGATCATTGCTTATTTTGTAAGCATCATAGAGTTTCTTTTGCTAAAAGTCGTCCTAATAAGAATAGAGATATTTTGAATTTGATATACTCTGATGAATGTGGTCCCATAGAAGTGAAATCTCTAGGTGGCAATTCTTATTTTGTTACTCTTCTTGATGATGCATCTAGAAAAATATGGGTATACTTACTTAAATCCAAAGATCAAGTGTTTCAATTTTTTCATAACTTTCATGCTATGGTGGAAAGGGAGACAAGTAAACTATTGAAGCGTCTCCGTACCGATAATGGGGGAGAATATACATCCAATGAGTTTGAAGCCTATTGTTCTAGACATGGGATAAGACATGAGAAGACTGTTCCTCGTACACCCCAACACAATGGTGTAGCGCACCATTATCGAGAGTCAGTTGTATGTTATCAATGAGCAAGTTGCCTAAGTCATTTTGGGGAGAAGCAGATCGTGCAGCTTGTTACTTGATTAATAGATCTACATCACTTCCTCTGGATGGTGATATACCAGAGAGAGTTTGGACTCAACGAGATGTTTCTTATTCACACTTGACGGTGTTTGGATGCAAGGCCTTTGTGCATGTACCTAAAGAGGAAAGATCCAAGTTGGATGACAAACCATCACCATGCATATTTGTGGGGTATGCTGATGAGGAATTTGGATGTATATTATGGGATCCTGAAAAGAAGAAGATCATTAGAAGTAGAGATGTGGTCTTTCAAGAGGACAAAGTCTTTAAGGACATGGAAAAGCCTGTGAAGCCACAATATTCTGGTGATCGTTTTCCTGATTCTCCACCTCTTCCTCCTCTTGTAGGGCATGATGAAGGGGGGGAGCTACAAGAAGAGGTGATTGACTCACATGATGATGTTAATGAGCTTCCAGGTGATGTAGAACAGGGGGGGCAGCCGGTTCAAGAAGCACCACCTACGGAACAATTGAGAAGCACTAGTAGATAACCCAAGCCATCTCAAAAGTATGATTCATCTGAGTATGTACTACTTAAAGATGGGGGTGAGCCAGAAAATTATGAAGAAGCACAGGCCAGTGAGTACAAGGAAGAGTGGATGAATGCTATGCAAGAGGAAATGGAATCCTTACATAAGAATCATACTTATGATCTGGTAAAGCTACCCAAGGGCAAGAGAGCACTCAAGAACGGGTGTACAAGCTAAAAAGTGAAGAAAAGTGCTCTCAACCAAGATATAAAGCAAAGGCTTGTTGTGAAGGGCTTTGAACAAAAGAAAGGCATCGACTTTGATGAGATTTTTTCACCCGTAGTGAAGATGTCATCCATTCGGGCTGTGTTAGCCTTGGCTGCAAGCATGGATCTTGAGATTGAGCAACTTGATGTCAAAACAGCCTTCCTTCATGGTGACTTAGAGGAAGAGATTTACATGGAGCAGCTAGAAGGTTTCAAAGTCAAGGGCAAAGAGCACTTGGTTTGTAAGATAAGGAAGAGTTTATATGGGTTGAAACAGGTCCCAAGGCAGTGGTACAAGAAGTACATGATAGAGCATGGGTACAAAAGAACGGTTTCAGATCATTGTGTTTATATCCAGAATTTTTCTGATGGTGATTTTATTGTTCTCTTGCTTTATGTAGATGACATGTTGATTATTGGCCAGGACACTAACAAAATTGGCAGGTCAAAGCAAGAGTTGAGCAAGTCCTTTTCAATTAAGGACTTGGGAGCGGCACGCCAAATATTAGGCCTGAAAATCTCTCGTAACAAGAAAGCAAAGAAGCTATGGCTGTCACAAGAAAGATATACAGAGAAGGTGCTTGAAAGGTTTAGCATGAAAAATGCAAAGTCCTTTGAATGTCCACTTGGTGGTCATTTAAGTTAAGTGCTAAACAAAGTCCTTCCACTGATGAGGAGAAGAAAGAAATGGAGAAAATTCCATAAGCTTCAGCTGTAGGAAGTCTAATGTATGCCATGGCATGCACACGGTCTGATATTGCATATGCAGTTGGTGTTGTTAGTAGGTTCCTTGCCAATCCTGGTAAGGAACACTGGGCAGCAGTTAAGTGGATTCTAGGTATCTCAGAGGATCATCCAAGGTGTGTCTAAGCTTTGGGGATGAGAAGCCTGTACTAGTGGGATACACAGATGCATATATGGTTGGAGATATTGACACCAGGAAGTCCACTTCAGGTTTCCTATTGACCTTTGCAGGGGGAGCTGTATCATGGCAATCTAAGTTGCAAAATTGTAATGGATTTCTACTACAGAAGTAAAGTACATTGCAGCTACAGAAGCCTGTAAAGAAATGCTATGGATGAATAGATTTCTTGAAGAATTGAATCTGAAACAAGAAAAGTATATAGTTTTTTTTTTTTTTTTATCAGTAAAAAGTATATTGTTTATTGTGACAGCCAAAGTGCCATCCATCTAAGCAAGAATGCAAGTTTCCATACAAGGACAAAGCACATTGACATGCAGTATCATTGGATTTGGAGTGTCCTAGAGGATGGGTTATTGCATCTTGAGAAGATCCATATTGATGATAATGTTTCAGATATGATGACAAAGGCATTATACAAAGACAAGCATGAGATGTGTAAAAGCTTGTTGGGTTTGAATGAGGTAGAGCCCTCCTCATGAGTCGGGAGGGGGAGATTTGTTGGGTTCCCTCCTCATGAGGTGAGCCCACATGTTTATGGGCTGAAGCCCAAATGTGAGATGATTCTGGAACGCTCTCCTTTGTTGTTTGGGTTAGCTTGATAGAGAAGCAACCCATGTCTCCTAACTCACTTCTAACTTGGGCTAGAGAAGTATGGTTACTTTTTCTTTGAGAGAAGAAGAAAAAGAAAGGGGTTCAGATTTTTCTGGTTGTTTGAGAGCTCATTTCTCTTGGTTGCAAAAGGGGTTTTTGAAGCCGGGTTCGTGAAGTACAAATCCACAACTTCAGGTCTTCATTTTGTCTCTTCCAACGACTGTTCTTGGATGCTTTTGCAGCCACTTTCTTGGTGACAAAGTTCCTTTTCTCTATGTTTTTTATTCATCGTTGTTGAGGTGAAGTTGTAATCCAAGAGTAGTATAAACTCTTGAAGAATGCATCCTCTAGTTGCTACTAGAGAGAGAAACATTGTATTCCCATTATTACTATAGTGGAGGTTTCTCGGAGCTTGTCCCGTGGTTTTTCCCTTCACACCGAAGGGTTTTCCACGTAAAATCTTGGTGTTGTGGTGTGTTGTTTCTGTGTTTGTATATTTGTCTCATTCACTTGATTTCCTTCTCTTATTGTGGTTTGGTTATGCTATTTAAATCTCTACTTGTAGTTGCTTTTTTCTTCTCATGATTTACACATAGAAGGGATAGTTATTGTGCTGTTTTTCCCAACAACTGGTATCAGAGCTTAGGTTCCAACAGTCTCGATTCGGGAGAGACGGGTCGATGTTTAGCCGACCCAGGGCCCGATGTGTGAGGGGGAGATTGTTAGGTATATCCCACATCGGTTGAGGAGGGAGCTGGTGGTCAGTTTATAAGTGTGAGGGAAAGCCTCACCTCATGAGCTAGCTTTTGGGGTTGAGAAAGCCCAAGACCACCCATCACCTTTTGTACTTTCAATAATCACTTATAACGATTCTATGAATTAATCTGATGAACATCATCAAACCCGTAAATTAATTCATACTAGTACTTTGTTAGGCTACGTTACCTAACAGAAGTCTATCCTAAATCATTCAGCACCATCAACTCCTTAATAAAAGGAATCCCTTCCTCTAGTCATTTCCTTATTTGAATTTCTGTCTTTAATTTGATTGTAACCGTTGTAATTACTTTTGACGGTTGAATAATTAGCTCCTTGATCTAAGGATTGCTACCTAGATAAATAGAGCTGGTGTAAGAGGAGAAAGTATCAAGATTTGAATCTGAGAATAATATCAGTGTTAACGAGCCAGCAATCTCGTTAATTCTTCTTCATTCTCCTTGAGCTTAGGTTTGATCCTAACATACTTGAGATCATACATACACACAGTGTATTTACCTTGATATTTGGCTGAACAGAAACAATAATACCATCCTCGATGTAAACATCAGCGATTTCCTGATGGTGAGCATTTACAACAGTTCCTCCTTTGATCAAGAGCTTTGAAGACAGCGATCCACACTCCAAATCGCCGTATCCAGCCCCGCAAAACTGCAAGTACGTTAAATTTCGTCAAAAAGAAACCAAGATTTCAGGAACTAAACTCAAATATAAAATTCTAAATCGAATTAAGGATGATTACCCCTGGTATCTGGTTTGATTCAGAGATCGAAGTAAGAAAGACAAGGAGAAGAATAACAGAAAAGACATTAGTGAGTTGGATACTAAAATTCGAATCGATAGAACTCCGTTTATCGAATCTTCGCCATGAGATATTGAAAGGAAGCTCTGCCATTAGAAATCAATACGGAGATTTTACAAACACTACGCAGCAAGATATGAAAAGATGAGGTTTTTTTATCCTCTTTTTTTCTTTATATGTTTGAAATTATGGGAATATAAAAAAGAAAGACTACTGACTTTTATAAAAAAAGACCAAGAACAGGTTCCTAATTGATAAGTTGGATATGATCTTATATGTGAATTTCAACGGTGTCATTTTCATTGATGTTGAATGGATCCCCCGTTTGGTAAATTCCCCACTTTTAGAGGTTGAGACAGTGTGATCCATTATTATTATTATTACCATTATCAAGGGACAGTCCCTCAATATCTCATTTATTATTTATTGATGACTTTAGTTTCATGCAAAGCTACTTTAGACGATGCTTATGAAATCTGCAAAAGCTTTGTTCCGTATCAAGTCAGCAAATTAATTTCAGCAGAAGGTGCCACTTGGTTCAGTGGTAAGGGCCTGGTGGGGTTGTCCCTAGGGTTGCGTTCGGTGTGTGTCAAACAGTGGAAAAATCAAAGGAATCAGAAAAAAAAAAAATTCTGATTCTTTTGACGGTGTGTGTCAAACAGTGGAAAAATCAAAGGAATCAGAAAAAAAAAAAAAAATTTCTGATTCTTTTGACACAGAGTCGGGCAAAATGAGTGCGAAATTTTTTTCTTTTCTGATAAAGACAAAAAGTTTCCTAAAAGTGTTGTGGGGCCCACTTTCTTTTCATTTTCCTACTAACCAAACATCAAAAGGAAAAGGAAAATGATGGGGCCCACCATTTATTTTTTCCTTTCCCACGGTTTGACGCAAACCAAACGCAGCCTAGGTGTTGGGTCAATTCCCGTCTTCACCGTGTGGGTGTTGTGAGTTAAGTTAATCCTTTTGATCAAGCCTTCGGGTAATCAAAAAAAAAAAAAATTTAATTTCAGCAAGTCAGGGATCTTACTAAGGAGATACACCAACGACACGAGAAGGTTATCAAGAAAATTCTTCATTTAGGCACAGTGGGAATCCAAGATAAATACCTGAGTGCTCGAGTCCTTTTACACATAAGTAATTCAAATTGTGTCATCTCAAGCGGGGTGAACAACTCTGATTAAATCAATCCTTCAAACAATGTCGAACTATCAAATTCCCTGCTTTATAATGACAAAGAAGTGGTGCACTCAAGTTTACAAGATTCAAAGAGATTTCTGGGGGCAGCATTCAGAAGAAAGTAAACCCAACTATATGAAAGCATGGGATAAAATATGTCAACCAAAGGAGTGGGGTCTTGGGATTCAGAAAAACTGCCAAGCAGCTTTTGAGGCTTAGCCATAACCAAAACCAATTGTGGGCCCAAATCCTCATATCCAAATACGCAAACAAATCTCATGTTCAGAGAACTACACCAATGACACAAGTTGCATGGTCCTGGAAAAGTTAAAACTAGGTTACACACATTTAAGAACTAGGTTATATATTTTAGAACTAGGTTACACATATTTTAAGACTATTTTACATTTTAGGACTCGGTTTCACACATTTAAAGACTAGGTTAGACACATTTTACAACGAGGTTATACACATTTAAGAACTACGTTGCACATTTTAGGACTAGGTTACACAAAATTAAGAACTATGTTACACAATTTAGAACTAGGTTGTACACATTTAAGGACTTGGTTACACACATTTTAGAACTAGGTTACACACATTTTAAGACTAGGTTACACATATTTAAGAATTAGATTACACACATTTTAGGACTAGGTTACATACATTTATGGAAAATGTTACACAAATTTAAGAACTAGGTTACGCACATTTTAAAACTTGGTTATAAACATTTAAAAACTAGGTTACACAATTTTAGAACTAAGTTACACAATTTTAGAACTAGGTTACATACATTTTATGACTAGATTACACACATTTAAGAACTAGGTTACACAAATTTAAGAACTAGGTTATACATGTTTTAGGACTTAGTTAAACACTTTTTAGGACTAGATTAAACACATTGAAGAACTAGGCTACACACATTAGGTTACATACATTTTAGAACTAGGTTACCCATATTTTAGGACTAGATTACACATATTTTTTAGTACTAGGTTACACACATTTAAAAATTAGGCTACACACATTTTAGGACTAGGTTGCACACATTTTAGGACTAGGTTACACATATTTTAGGACTAAGTTACATACATTTTAGGACTAGGTTACACGCATTTAAGAACTAGCTTACACACATTTAAGAACAAGGTTATACATATTTTAGGACTAAGTTACACACAGTTTACAACTAGATTACATATTTAAGGACTATGTTACACACATTTTATAACTAGGTTACTCACATTGAAGAAATTGGCTACACAAATTTTATGACTAGATTGCACACACATTAAGACTAGGTTACACACATTTAAGAACTTGGTTACACATATTTTAGAAGAAGGTTACTTACATTTAAGAACTAGGTTACACATGTTTTAAGATTAGGTTACACAATTTACAATTAGGTTACACACATTTTAAGACTAGGTTACAGACATTTAGTTTACACACATTTAAGGACTATGTTACATATATTTAAGAACTAGGTTACATATATTTTAGAACTAGGTTACGCATTATAGAACTAGGTTACACACATTTTAGAATTAGGTTACACACGTTTTAGGACTAGGTTTGCGCTCATTTAAGGACTTGGTTACATGAATTTTAGAACTAGGTTACACACAATTTAGGACTAGTTTACACACATTTAAAGATTAGGTTACACACATTTAAGGACTACGTTACACGTATTTTTGAACTAGGTTATGCACATTTTAGGATTAGGTCACACATATTTAAAGACTTGGTTACACACATTTTAGGACTAGAATACACACATTTTAGGACTACTTTTACATACATTTTAAGACTAAGTTACACACATTTAAGAACTAGGTTTCACACAGAAAGATTAGGTTACACACATTTAAGAACTAGGTTACACACATTTTAGGACTAGATTACACGTACATTTTAAAACTAGGTAACACACACTTAAGGACAAGCTTACACACATTTAAGAACTAGGTTGCACACATTTTAGGACTAAGTTAAGCAAATTTAAGGACTTGGTTACACACATTTTAGCACTAGCTAGTTTACACATTTTAAGATTAGGTTACATAAATTTTAGGACTAGGTTAAGTTATCTACATTTAAGCACACGGTTAACACCATTGAATGTCTTAGGTTACATATTTAAAGACTAGGTTACTCACATTTTAGTATTATGTGTAACCTAATAACTATTTTCTGTTATCAAAATAGAATAATATTTTTCTATAAGTAAACAAGTTTACTTCAACAAAGCATAAAATTTTAAGACAAAATATAAAGTAAATGAGAAAAAAATTTGTTTCTAAAAGTTTTCCCATTTTTTTCTTATGGTACATAAAAAAGTTGTTTTTTTTTTATCAAAGCCTAACCCTCTATACAATGATAAAACAATTTTCCACGTGCACCATAACAACCTTGTTAGAGTGTGAACAAAGTAATCATTGGCCTGCCCCATGTGGGAGGACTAATCCATTTTTGGACTTAATTTTATGGCAGCGGATCCAGTGCGGGTGTCTTTGTGGTGCGGGTGAGTGCGCACTCTATATCCACCGCACGTGATGAAAAGGAAAGAAATTAAAACAGTTTTTTTTTTGCACACATGTAGTTGGATGACGTATTCTAGTAGGGTGTCGCTTGTATTCACCCTCACCACAAAGCCACCGCATCTGATCCTTATTCTAATTTTATCTAGTTTGCCCAATGCTATAGAACCATCTGTAACCAGCTCTAAAAATACATTAACCGATATGCCCTTTGACGTTCAATGAATTCTTAGGCTGCGTTTGGACTGGCTTTTATAAGTACTTATTACAACTTATAGCTCATATAAGCACTTTTTATTATTAAATATGTGTTTGGTAGCGCTTATGGGTAAGTATTTACCCATAAGCACTAGAGGAAGGCTAGCCAGAAGAAGCTGAGAGTAGCTTCTCCCAAGCTCTTATGTGTTAAGGTGTTTCACAACTTTTAGTAATATTTCTAAAATACCTATTTTACTCCTAAACTTTTATAAGTCCTTAAATAAATATTATTTTTAAACTTTAATAATATTTTTGTAATACCTATTTTAACCCTAAACTTTCATAAGCACTTGAATAAATCTATTTACCAAACACTATTTTCTTCAAATAAGCAGTTTATTGTTGTTGTGGATAAATGTTTCCATTGAGCAACTTATCCAATGAGTGATTATCAATAAGCACAAACAGGGCCAAACACAGCCTTAGGGATCACCAAGTTTCAAAAAGCCCTTTATATCCTTTAAAAAATTAATTTCACCATTTTGCCTCTCATTAAGGAAATTCCTAACAAGCTTAAGAGACAAAACATGAAATTTTATTTATCCATTTTCAAAATGATCTTTTAAATACCCATTAAGTCTCATGTTTCATTCTGACTTTTGAAAAGAACGAAAAATCTGTCGAAGTATATATCTCATCTCTTAAGAAGCACCATTCAATAGGGGTGCCATTCAACAGTAGAAGCCACTTTCAAGGAAGAAAATTCTACTTGAAGACATACCAAATAAGATTAAAATTCTTAGTTTACATTGCTTCTATTCTCTCCATCTAACACAGGATCTTTTGGATCGGGCATGTGTACAATTTTTTAATCGATATAGGACAGTATATTAGGTTTTTCTATCTGTATCAATAGTCATTTATTTATTTTTTTTTTTTTTTTATTTTGTTTAAAGTTTTACACAGAAATATTTAGCTTTGGGTAAACCTTTTATGTCGCATAACAAATGTCTTTGAAACTGAAACTTAGTATGTGACTTTGGTTGATTAAATGCACAAATGGAGAAGTGTGGTTTCTCAAGTAAGCGGAAGTGTTGCAATAGGTTTCTCTCTTCGGAGCGTTATAAATGGAGGTGGCAATGGGTCGGGTTGGGTCGGGTTGGGTCAGGTTGTAATCGGGTTGTGGCTTAAACCGGTTGTGTCTGATTCGACCCGTTTACCAAAGGGTCAGGAGAACCTCAATCCGAACCCAACCCGCCCATAAACGGGTTGAATCTATCAACCCGTTTAAATTTTAATTAATTAATTATTTTATTATTTTTAATTTTAAATTAATAAAATAATAATAAACGAGTCAACGCGATTTAGCGGGTTGGGTCGGGTTTGACTCATTTACCGACGGGTTGACGAAACCGAACCCAACTCATTTAATAAACGGGTCAACTCTATCCGTTTAGTCGGATCGGGTTGGGTCGTAAATTGGCAGCTCTATTTATAAAAACCGTTACTCCTGATATTTTTTGCATGGTTCCTAGTCCAAAATAATGGGTAGACTAG
>JAUPMG010150363.1:0-11034 GCA_031762675.1 Pachysandra terminalis
AACTTGGTTTGACACACATATAATGCTACATATATATACATATACATGTATGAAATACCAAATTTTTGCCACTTAAAAGTATTATACATGAACATCACCGTCTCTGAATCTTTGACGTTCTCGTATTGTACATGAAAAACGCTACTTTTTCAATTTTTTTTAGGAACTTGTAGTGACTGTAATTGTCCAAGGATTTCTCTCATGATTTCACCACGCTTGGTATTTTGTCATGCAATTTCTTGCTCAAATTTCTGGTAGAAGCAAATGGAGTGGAAGTTGTTAACTCTGTTCTATTTATAATTTCTTTGATTATTTGTTGTCTTTCGTCTTTTCATAGACACAAGGATTAGAAGTTAGGGAAAATTACCCTAAATGGAAACAGTTTTGATGTATCAGTTATGATGAATTGTATAGATTATTTATAATGCTTCGTTGAAAATGGAAACAAGAGTTTGATATCTGACCCAAATAGTTTCATTTTGCATCTCTAATCGTTTGTTTCATTTTTGGATGTTTTTTTTTTTAAATTACACCACTGATTGAATGACCTATGTTTGTAGCACAATTACTATTAAGATCAAGATACATAGCATAATGAAATGGAAACCAAGGATCCCAATGGAAATCATTTTCAGATAAAAAAATAGGGAAAATTCCCTATTTGTCTCTACTTGTTCATAGATGCTTGTGATTATTGATTAATTAAGATATTTATGTTTTCATTTGACCATGAATTAATAGAAGGTTGTTTTTGGTTAGAACCCATATGTAGGCGTTTTTTTTTTCTTCTTTTAATGATTTCGTTTAAATGAAATATTCTTCTTTTAGAAATATCCATTGAAATTTTGATTGTTTCCATTGTGTTGTAGCTATGTTTCAGAAGACGGTATTTTGCTTTTGCTCACTAGGGCGTGATATATCATATAATGAGAATGGCCCAATTGAGATAAAGGGAGGGAAATTCAGTTGTATTCGGGTTAACGAGACCTCAGTATTTGAGGATTTGTTTCAAGCCGTTCGTGATAAAGTTGAAGTTAACTCGAGTATAGGAGTTTTAAATTACCTCACTCCTTATACAAAAAGACGACTCATTAAGTTGGACAAGCAATATAATTTGCTTGATTTAGTATATATTAGTAACAAGACTGTTGATGTGTTCGTCTTTACGAACAAGGATTGCAATGCGGCCACCGTACTCTCAAATAGGTAATAACATTAATGTATATGTGTGTTCATACATATTCATATTATACTTAAATGTAATCGATATATTCATAGAAGTTTTTTTTTTTGCTTAGGTGTCTTGATCAAGTCATCCCATCGCCCTCTGTTTCTACTCAGCTTAGCATTTCAAATGAAGGATCTTCCAGGTGGTATAATATTTTTTAGGGGGTTGGGCAAGTGTTTGATAACATTGACACCTTTAGAGATGCACTACGTAGAGTTTCAGTACAAACTAATCAAGAATGACCGTCTACGGATCAAGGTACATTGTGCTGCTCCGGATTGTTCATGGTTGGTTTACGCAAGTGTGGTTGGTCAAACCGAAATCTTTTGTGTATACAAGTTTGAGGCCACACACACACATACTGCGAATGATGAGAACATGTTGAAGCCTCATACATCAAATCGATGGATTAGTAACGTGATAGAGGAAAGGGTTCGTGAGATCCCTAAGTATCCTGTTAGAGAAATCATGAATGACTTGAAACGTGACCATACTGTAAACATTAGCTATTCACAGGCATGTAGCGGTAAGGAGAAGGCGAGGGAAGTTATTGATGGGAAGCGCATCGACTACTATATATTGCTTCCAGACTATTGTAAGGTGTTTGAGCAATCTAACCCTGGAACTATGGCAAAACTTAGTGTGAAAGATGATGGGACTTTCGATACGCTATTTATTGCATTCAATGCTTCATTGCAAGGATATCGAAGTTATAGGTCTATCTTGTTTATTGATGGTGCATTCCTAAAAGGCCATTACCTAGGCACAATTGTTGCTGCAAATGCAATGGATGCCAATGATGATATGTTCCCTGCAGCATTTGCTGTTGTTTAGGGAGAAAAGTTCGAAGATTGGGATTGGTTTTTATCTATTCTAAAGAATGTTCTCAACGACGATAAGCAGTTGGTAATCATTTCAGATCAAAATCTGTCAATTCTTAATGCAATCCCAAGTATTTATTGTAAGCGTGTACATCGTGGACATCGTCATCATCATTTAAAGAAGAATTACATGAACTTTATAAAGAGATTTCATCTTCCCAAGAGTATGAAGGATATTTTACTGACAAAGTTGAATAAGGTTGTGTATTCAAGATGTAGGGTAGAATATGAAGCAGTGATGACTTGGTTGAGAAATAATCATGTTGAGACATACCAATGGGTGATTAAGAATTGTCCTGAGAACTGAGCTAATTCCCTCTTTCCTGAAAAGCTATATGATAAATTATATTCGAACCTAGCTGAGTCATACAATGCATGGATTGATGAAGATAGAGATCTTCCTCTAATGGGTTTAATTGATAAGATCAGGGTGAAGCTTAACGGCCTACTGTTTGACAGGCACATGGATGCAGAAAGATGGCCCAATCTTGAAGGTCCTCGAATCGATGATTGTTTGAAACACAATATTGGCGAGGGTAGTCACTTTGGCATCCAATAGATAAGGCCATATGAATTTGAGGTTATCTGTAGAAGTAAATCCTATGATGTTATTTTAAAGGTAAATGAATGGTATTGTACTTGCTTGGAGTGGACCATGTCTGGCTTGCCTTGCCCTCTTGCATGTAGGGCCATAGTATATGTAGAGCATCAAGTACATCGTTACAATGATATTTTTTTTCATAAGGATGGACAACAAAGGATATATTCAGTCCTGATGCACGCGGTTCATACGGATGATTTGGGTGCACGAGATTTTAATGATGAGAGCAACGATGCTGTCGTCCATGATACCACTCTAGTACTTCCTCCAAACACACGCCGTCCACCTGGAAGATCACGTAGAAAAAGAATTGAGTCGCAAAATATTGAAAGGAGGATATTACAAGGGTCGTTGTGGTGAAATTGGGCATAATCGATCAACTTGCAGAGAAACAATTTAGCTTTCACTTTTATAAGAATATACTTTTTCTTTATTGCTGTGTTGGGAGCATCCTTTTCTTTTTTTCCCTTTTTCTGGAATAATCTATAAGTGAGAAGCGTAAGTATGATAATTTTTATATGATAGGTGTTTTCAGATTGTTGCTTTCACGTTACAAAGAAGATATGTTTTTTTTTCTATGATGACTTGGTATTTATTTGTTACCTGCTTTTTACACGTTCAAAAGTTTCATTATTGGACTTTGTTTATATGACACCAATTTTTCAATGCATTTGATCCATTGACTTGTACCCAATGTTGATATTCAGAGGCCTGAGGTCACTAGAACAAATTTGCAAAAGAGGTAATCGTAAGTTATGTTTTTCATTCAAAGCATTATTTTTTCTTTTTTTAAGAGAATTCATTGTGTATAGCATGCTAAAGAAGTAAACTTGTTGTCATTCTAGGCCAAAGGGAATGCTCTTCTGCAAGGAAGTCTAGAAAAAAGAAAGCAAGCTTTGAATGAGCGTTGTTTAGCTCTCAAACGAGTTGTAATCCTAAATGGGGAAATTTTCCTTTGAAAAATATTTTTACAGCTCAGTATATACTTACGCAAAGAATGTTTGTTTAGTTTAAGTGATATTAGATGCATGTTGTGATTTTCTGGTTATCGTTGTATGGCTTAGAACAAATTATGATGTTGTTTATTCATTGTAAAATATGTTAATGTTTTCACAAGTAGAGCATATTCATAAGTGCATTCCTGATTTCAAGAAAAGGAACATGGAGTTAAGACCATCGAAAGAGAGATCAAGAATTTCAAGAGATGTAAAATTGTTGTAAGGTAGGGAGAGAGGAAGGTTTGAAAGTTTACAACCTTTCAAGTGCAGTTCCAACAGAGAAGGTAGCATATTGACTTCTCAAGGAAAATAGTTCAGAGAGCCATAGAAGGTTGTCCACAGTCAGTTCAGGCGTGATGAGTATTGAATGGAAATCAAGATAATGCAAGCTAGATAAGTCTCTACGATGGGCTTGAGGAGGGATATGTTTCTGATTCAGTTTTTTTTTTTCTTTTTTTTCTCTTTGTACATTCTTTTCCTCTTCTTCTATTGCTTACTTTGTACATGCTTTGAAAGGGAATTGAAATTATTTACTCTGTATGGGTAATTTGGCCAAGTGTAGGTTTGTTTTGGCTGACCCATTGGGTTCTTGTCTTATTTCGTACGTTCTTTTCCCCTTCTTCTATTGGAATTACTTACTTTGTGCGTGCTTTCAAAAGGGAATTGTTTGTTTTACCTTGGTTTGTCCTTCAACACTTGCAATCCTTTTCCATTGTAAAACAGGAATAGTGGTGGTTGGGTGGTGGTGGTGGAGTTGGTGGTAGAGGTGGTGGGTGGATCAAGGTATGAACATCACTAAGTGTGCATGCCTTGCACCAACTATTGTTGGTGGTGGTAGGTGGGGGACTATTGGTTATGGTGGTGGAGGTGGTGATGGTGCAAGGGTTGCGCCTTAGGTGTGCTAGGATGCACCAAAACTGATTTAAAGCATGCACAGTCGGTGGTGCATCCTGACAGAGTTAACAGTGCGTCCTTGCAGAGTGGGTGGTGCATCTTTGCACAACGAAAATTGTATTTCATTCACAAGAGTTTGTGCAAGGAACCACCACAAACTGTTGGTGGTGGTGGTTGGGTGGTGGTGGTGGTGGGTGGAGCAAGGCATGCACACCACTAAGTGTGCATGCCTTTCACCAACTATTGGTTGTGGTGGTGGTGGTGGTGGTGCAGAGGTTGCACCTCACTTGTGCTAGGATGCACCAAAACTGATTTAAAGCACGCACAGTCGGCAGTGCATCCTGGCAGAGCTAATGGTGCATCCTTGTAGAGTGGGTGGTGCATCCTTGCACAACCAAATTTGCATTGCATTCTCAAGGGGTTGTGCAAGGAACCACCACAAACTGTTGGTGGTGGGGGTTGGTGGTTGGGTGGTGGAGTTGGTGGTGGGGGGAGCAAGGCGTGCACACTTAGAGTGTGCATGCCTTGGTCCAACTATTGGTTGTGGTGGTTGCACCACCTCTAGCTTTGATGCCACCACCACCATCTTCTCCTCCTCCTGAGGATTTACTTTAGATGTCTGTTTAAGCAATGTTTCCTTTTTATTTGTTGTATGTATTAGTCTTTTTTTTTTTTGTAGTGTAATGGACAATAGTAGTCATGGTTTGTTTCATTGTAATGCCTTTCTTGTAATAGATGAAAGTAGTTATTGTTGTTATCTTGCAGTGTAATGCTTGCCTTATTTATTTCAATGAAATCTGAAGTTATAGCAATCTTGTGCACTTAAAATTTAAATAAATATTTGGTTTCAAATTTTACACCTAATTATTTGTAAAAAATAGAAATCTAAACCAATAGATCACTTAGATTAAATTTGAGGAAAAAATTATTTTAAGGAAGGTAAACTGTGAGAACCTGAAATTTTAAAACAATTAATTTGAAACCAAAAAGGGTAAATTAGTAATTTGGTAAGAAACCCTATTTTCTAAGCTTCCCTAGATGATAAGTGACTTTAGAATGAAATCCCAATCAAAAACCAAGTAGATTGTGATTCGGTAGCCTCCTCGGCATACCAAACAGACCACCGAACACCATCCGGTAGACTTCGGCAGCATTCTCGGCATACCGAAGGTCTACCAATCCCCACAGACCAATTTTTAAGCTTCTAGAAAAGCTATCGAGCCAGACTCGGCATGCCGAGCAGCATGTCGAGCATCACAGAACGTAACTTTAGTCACTGGAAAAGCTACCAATCCTAAAACTCGGCATACCGAAACCCTATAAAACCTGATAGTATGACCAACCTCAGAAACTCAAAGAAGGATTCGACAGACTCTTCGGCATACTGACAAGTCCACCGAATGCCTACCGAACTAGTTCGGCTGACCCTCGGTCTACCGGGATTTCCTAAATTGATCTAATTGTATTGAAATTTCACATACTTGCTCCACCCACCACCACCACCAACCACCACCACCAACAATAGTTGGTGCAACGCATGCACACTTAGTGGTGTGCATGCTTTGCTCCACCCACCACCACCACCTACCACAACCAACAATAGTTGGTGCAAGGCACTAAGTGTGCATGCCTTGCTCCACCCACCACCACCACCCAACCACCACCACCACCTACCACAACCAACAATAGTTGGTGCAAGGCACTAAGTGCGCATGCCTTGCTCCACCCACCACCACCTACCACCACCAACAATAGTTGGTGCAAGGCATGCACACTTAGTGGTGTGCATGCCTTGCTCCACCACCACCACCACTGCTTCTTGCTCACTCCCAAATGCAGAAGTTTGAAGAAATATAATTCTCGGTGAGTCTAAGGTTGAACCACAGAGAGCACGGTTATTCAAGACAAAAGAGCATTAAAGAACAAATAATGGTGGAAAAATTACTTTTATTAATCTAAAGGGAGTAATTAAAGGATCAATAATAATAATTAAAAGAGTTAAAATTAATAGTGAGAATGCTCAGGCATCGGGGCAGTTCCTTGAACCGATATGAAATTCATTGTAACTCGGATAAAATATCATATGCTTGATTACAATCGGTTGAACTAAAATAATTCAGGAACATCTCGTAACTTTGGTTAACGACATGGCTAGAATAACTTTTAAAAAAAATGCATTCAATTTAATTCTAGATTCCTATTAGAAACCATGAGAAATTTCTCTTAATAATGAGAAAAACATGATTCAACTCATAAAAAGCATGAAATAACTCATACATCACAAGGAATCATAATAGATTAACAACCAAACATTTTTTTTTTTTAAATTCAAGAAGAATTACAATAAATACTCATACCAATTACAAGGGAACATCACCCCTATCCTTTGCAAGAGTTTAGGCTTCCATAGAAGAAGAAAATACATAAAAATGTATATAAAATTAAGAAGAAGAAGAAGAAGAATTGATGATTTGATGATTCGTCTCTCTCCTTTATATAGAACTCATGAACCGAATTTTCAACTCATGCCCAAGAACAAACGATTCTGCCTCCAACGCATGATTAGCACTTTCCAATTCGAGTTTCTGCCAAAGAGAATTCGTCTCTTCCCAAAACGAGTTGCTCCTTGCTAAATCTAGTTTCCTTCCTCTTCTTCCTATGCCAAAAACGCATGTTTCCCTTGCTAATTCGGTTCTAGTTTCTCTTTCTAATTTCTCTTCACACTAATTCAATTCTTTCTTTAGCCAATTCAGTCCTTGAATTCCTTCCCAAGTTGGTTTGGTTTCCTCCTTGATTGTTTCCTTCTCACCTCTTGCCAAGTTCTCGATCTTGGCTGTTCTTGCTAATTCGATCACCTCCTTCCAAACGCACGAACAGCACAGAACACACGTCCACCTTCTCCCAATTATGGTTCTTTCCAAATTTGAATCAGGCCTTAAAGAATGGGCTGAACTGGCTTGGTTGTCGGGTCTAGGTTGGCTAGCCTTGGTCGGGTCGGGTCGGGTTTCTTCTTTCCTTCTGGTTTTATTTCTTTTGAGCTTGATCCGACCCGTCTGATCTGATTCGACCCAATCTGGGTCTGAATTCTCTTGATCAAAGTTTGTCTCCAAAACTGTCTCTGCATCAACAAATTGAGTATAAATGAGACATTTAAAATATAATGTAATGATAAAAGAGAATTGGCAAATTCTGTGTATAATGAAGAATTTAATATAAGAAAATGCCAGATAAGTCATGTGATTAAGGGTTTAATATGTAATAATTCATGACATATCAACCACCTCCACCACCGAATCACCACCACCAACCCCCACCACCAACGGTTTGTGGTGGTTCCTTGCACAACCCCTTGAGAATGCAATGCAAAGTTGGTTGTACAAGGATGCACCAGCCATTATGTAAGGATACACCACGATGCACTACCGACTATGCATGCTTTAAACCAGTTTTGGTGCATCCTAGCACAACTAAGGTACAACCCTTGCACCACCACCACCACCACAACCAATAGTTGGTGCAAGGCATGCACACTTAGTGGTGTGCGTGCCTTGCTCCACCCACCACCACCACCTTCCAACACCAACAATAGTTTGTGCAAGGCATGCACACTTGGTGGTGTGCATGCCTTGCTCCACCCACCACCACCATCTCCACCACCACCCAACCACCACCACCAACAATAGTTGGTGCAAGGCATGTACACTTAGTGGTGTGGATGCCTTGCTCCACCCACCACCACCAACTCACCAACACCCACCACCAACAATTTGTGGTGGTTCCTTGCACAACCACTTGAGAATGCAATGCAAAGTTGGCTGTGGAAGGATGTACCACCCACTCTGCAAGGATGCACCATTAGCTCTGCCAGGATGCACCATTGACTTCGCATGCTTTAAATCAGTTTTGGTGCATCCTAGTTCAATTAAGGTATAACCCTTGCATCACCACCACCACCACCAACCACCACCACCTACTACCACCAACAATAGTTGGTGCAAGTGCACAGTTAGTGGTGTGCATGCCTTGCTCCACCGACCACCACCACCACCACCAACAGTTTGTGGTGGTTCCTTGCACAATCTCTTGTGAATGCAATGCAATATTGGTTGTGCAAGGATGCACTACTCACTTTGCAAGGATGCATCGTGAGCTCTACCAAGATGCACCATTGACTGTGCATTCTTTAAATCAGTTTTGGTGTATCCTAGCACACCTAGGGTGCAACCCTTGCACCACCACCACCTCCACCACCAAACCCACCACCACCACCACCACCACCCAACCACCACTATTCATGTTTTACAATAGAAAGAGAATTACAAGTGTCGAAGGACAAACCAAGGTAAAACCAACAATTCCCTTTTGAAAGCATGTACAAAGTACATAATTCCAATAGAAGAAGAGGAAAATAATGTACAAAGTAAGACAAGAACCCAATGGGTCGGCCAAAACAAGCCTACACTAGGCCAAATTACCCTTAAAGAGTAAATGATTTCAAAGCCCTTTCAAAGCATGTACAAAGTAAGTAATTCCAATAGAAGAAGAGGAACAAAATGTAAAAAGAAAAAATAAATAAACTGAATCAGAAAACATATCCCTCCTCAAGCCCATCTTGGAGACTTATCTAGCCTGCATTATCTTGATTTCCATTCAAGATCCATGATAAAACTTAAAAAATGCAACTGCACACCAACATGACTTGTGGAAAAATTCTATTATTGTGGGTAGAATCTTGATCAGACCAAAAATATGTCAACCAATCTTTTGTTCTGCAACTCCTTAACCAAACATAGGTTCTTCCTTCCTTTTTTTTTTTTTTTTGTGTGATTGTGATTTGAAAAAGTTCATCGAGTCAAAATCATAGCCCCTGAAAGAAAACATGTATCAATCAAAGCAAACATTCAGAGATATTAAAATCTAAAACAGTGGACCCAACCTCACAAAAAAGAATAAATTCATGAAACTGAACGACAAAAGTTTGTCTATGTCTATTTATGTAATCTTGGTGAATAAATATGTTAAATTTGTGTGAATCAAAATTTATCTATTTGTATAATAAATAAAGGGTTATTAAATACTCTCCAAGAAAACAATACTACAACCAACAAAATTTACTCCATTTTTAAATTCTTACAAGACAATGTCCATAATCCATAGAAAAATACACCATCGCAAAACATTACGTCAAATAAGGAAAGTAAAAAACTTTATAAACAGACACCAAATGTATGTTTTTCAATCACTCAAGTTCAAACAATGGAGGTACCCCGAATGTATCATTCTAAGAACAGATCAAACACATAAACAACATAAGGTGGTAATAGTCATTTTTTATTTAGATGCTATATGCTCATAACTTGAAATGAAAAATAAAATACTAATAAGTGAAATATCAGAAACAAGGTTTAACCCTAGACAACCTAATTTAGCCTCAAATACTTCAAATTAGTATACAAAAATAAATCAATATATGTATAAAATGGAATGGGTTCACGAAATTAAAGATATCAAACTCAAATGTTTACATGTATAGTTGCTTTGAATGAAACACATACCTTACGATTACCTCTTGTACCCATCCTCTCCGTCATTTGCATCAAAAGAGTACTTGACAATATTATGCTCGCACAACAATAAATCCTTGGCAATAGTTGTTCGTTGATTTCCAATTTCATGTTGCAAATGCAAAACACAAGTTTATTAACCGCATTGACTCATAAAGTAAATAGCATGGCATGCATAATGAGATATCCCCTTACATCTTTGAAGTTGACAGAATCCAAGTTACCATCCCAATATTTCTTAAATAGGCATGTATACATGCCACAATCATATCTGTAATGTACAAAATTATCTGTGAATATAATTTTGCATTATTTGTACCAGGAGGGTGTTTTCATAACATAGTTTTCAAATTTGGGGTTAAACTGATATTATGAGGAGTGGAGGGTTAGTGAGTTTAAGTTACATATTTCAGATTATGGGGACTTAATTGTAATTTTTGAAAGACTTTAGGATGACAGGGGGCTTTGAGTTATGAATTTTTATATATAGGGTCAAATTTGTAATTATGTATAAGCTATGGGGTTATTGTCTACTATACTAAAGATTTGGGATACATTGTGTAATTTTAGAGAAGTCCTTTCTTCTCCCAAACGCACCACCGTGCGTTGAGAGAAGGGGAGAGTGGAGAAGAGAGAGAGAGAGAGGGAAACAATGAAGAGGGAGAGTAGGGGAGAAGGGGAGTTTAGGAATTGATGAGAGGTAGTGGGGTGAGGAATTGAATAAGGGAAGGGTGAGATTTTCCCTATAAATAGAGGGGGGATTTCTCCCTCAATCCCCACACTTGATTTGAGAGAATTCTGAGAGAATGAGGGAATTCGAGATTTGCAGAAGCTCTAGCTTAGTCAGAAGTTCGTTACAAGTGTTCCC
>JAUPMG010150385.1:0-11034 GCA_031762675.1 Pachysandra terminalis
AGAGCAGAGGAGGGAGGGGGTGCTGCTGCGGTCGCTATTGTGGCTCTGTGTGGCACAAAAAGAAAAAAAAGGGAAACTAGAGCAAGAAGAAGAGAGAAGAAGAAGAAGAAAGGAAGAAGAAGAGCAGGAGAGAGAAAGAGATAATTCAATCCATGAGTTATTGTCGTTAAATGAACCCCTTCAGGTTTCACATAAGGGGTGTGATTGCAGTTTAACAAACATCAGGGGGTCTAAGTGCAAGTGGTCAAAACCTCGAGGAGTCAAAGTGTAATTTTCCCAATATTATGTGGAGTTGATAATTAGGTTATGGGCATATGGACCCATAGTTGGACACCCTAGGGAGCAACTCTTCAATAGCCGTTGATAAAAAACAAAGGGTCTGGATCACCGTGATTAGATTGACTTTTGACGAGGGAAGATATAGTGGTCGTTCAACCACTGAGTTGCGGTGCAAACCTATGCATGTCTTACACGTGTCACAATAATAGGGTTTGATATCATATATTCTCACAGCGAAATGAAAATCACATTTCCGAATCTCTGATCAATCAAAAACATTAACAAAAAAAAAGCAGCTCTTTTGTTCTTGCTGTTTCCACAAGCTCCTCCAATGGCGACGGAGATTCAGAAACCCATGGAGAAAGACACCAGTGAAGAGCTCCCCGAGAAAAGCCTAGAAGCAGCTCCCAACAAGTCTTCTTCTCTCGCAGACCGTCTCGACAAGTCTCCTAATCTTTCTACTGTGTCTTCACCGCAATCGTCCGCCGGAGATCCGGTCATAGCTGATGTGTCTTGCAAGGAAGGCGATTCATCGAAGGAAACAGAGACTCTTAGCACTGGAGATCTATTAAGTACTCCGGCTGCGGCGGATGCTCTGGCGTCTGATCTTGAGAAGAAGATCAAGCGAGCGGAGCGTTTCGGAATGCCTGTGAAGTTTTCTGAACAGGAAAAGCGGAGTTCTCGAGCTGAAAGGTTCACTTTCTTTTGATTTATTTTTTGTTTATTCGGATTTGGGTTTTAGGGTTTATGTCAGTTTTCATTATTTTTTATTTTTTGGATACTCTAATCTTTCATAGGGTTCTTGATTTGATAGATATTTGTTTAGTCTTTATGCTCTTAAGATCTAAAAGCTAAAGCCATTATGATTTGTTGTTATTCCTTCAATCTCTTATAGGATGTATATGTCTGTATTTATTCCTCCATTTCCTTCTGCACTTTTAAGCATCAATTGTTTTTGTTTCTTGTTTTAAAGAATTAGGAACGTTTGCTTACAGACACGGCGTTGAAATAATTAAGGTCGAATGATTTGCTGTTATAGTACTAGAATGTGCTGATAGGAAGCCGATGGAATTTTGTGAGGGTTTTACTAGGCAACTTATGATCCATGTTGCATTTCAAATTTGGATTCCAGTAGTGTAGCCTTGTAGGTCTGAAAACAGAGTCGAAGTCATAGAAATGTTTCCCTTTAATCAATGTGCTAGCTCTATTCTGTTTGGTAAGAATTAGGGTTCATAATGGCTACAACTCTGTGATTCAAAGGTACGCCATAGTGGCCATTTTGGCACCTCTACTTTCTTTCATAAGTAGTTCAAGAACGATGTGTTGGCCTGCAAATCTGCATTAACGCCATCATAGGTACTAGGTGCACATTCAAAGAAGATAAATGACCGAGTAGTATTTATGTTTTGGGTCAGTTGTGAGGTTCAGCACGAACACGAATTGGAAAAGGAGATTATGTAGGAGGGAGTGTTACCTAGTACCTTAAAGAGGCTTCCCGTTGCCACCTATGAGAAAGGAGAAGCCACACCTTTAGGTGGAGTGGAAAAAAGTACACATTCCAAAAAGAGTTTTGGGATTTGGTCCTTTCATTCTTATGAACAAGGCATTTTTAGGGACGTGATTGTGGAGGTTTGGCAAGGAAAGGAGAAGTTCATGGCAAGAAGTTAAGAATGGCGAAGTAAGATACTAATAGGTATTGGTAGTGCTTTGAGAGTCGGGGGCAGCTGTGACAGGCTTATTAAAAGGTGTCATGAAAATATTGGGGCTTTTACTCCCTTTACAAGGTACATAGTGGAAAGGGGGAACTCTGTCTCTTTTTCGTCAAATTGGTGGTGCGGGAAGGGTCCGCGTATTGTTACTTTCCCTATACATCACATTGAACTTGACTAGGAGGCATTGGTGGAGGATTACTTGGTGAAGGCGGAAGCAATATCTTAGAATCCGGTGCTTAGAAAGCAACCAATTCTGAGTGAGGTTTTTAAGCTCAACAACTTCTTGAGTATGATTTATGAAAAACATATCAGGGTTGATGAGATGATAAAAGGGTATGGACGGAAGATTCCTGGGAATTTTACTGTGAAATTATTATATAAGAAAATAGTGTGAAAATCAGATTCTGCTTTCCTGAGTGAGATAATATGGGGATTAAGGATTCCATCCGAAGTGGTATACTCTGGTTGGACTGCGGTGCTGGATAAAGTGTTGATAGCTGACCATCTTATATGTAGAAATCAATCAATCCGAACAGTTGTGTTATTTGTGGATGCTGAGGCAAAGTTGGTTGACCATCTTTTTCTCTTACATTGCCCTTTTGTCTATCGTAGAGGGAACACTTCATATGGAATTTGTTGTGGTGCTTGCCTAATAAGGTTAGAGACCTAATGTTTCATTGGTAACGGTCGAGATCTTGGGAGTGCAAGGATGAGGCTTTCTATATGATCCCCTTTGCAGTCTTATGGCATATTTGGAAAGAGCGAAACAACAGATTTTTTCAAGATGTGATCAGCAATCAGCGATGAAGGGTAAGTGTTTAAAGAGAGTAGTGCTTCAATTCATCTTTAGTTAGTAGCGGCTGGCAAGTGAGTACATAGCGCCGGTAGATGGGGGTGCTTCGGATCCATTTCTCGGAGTAAGCTCACGCCAGACCCTGGCTCTTGCTTTTCCTGTTCGTGATCGAAGGTTGTGGCGTGGGGGCAGCACAGGGTCATATCAGAGTGGGGCTCCGACGGTTTTGGAAAACGATACCTCTCGGCGGAAGAAGGTTAGTAATCTGGAGGTGGGGTCAGTTCTTTCTTCTCCTCCTTCTTGTTCTGCTCTTCTTATTTCTTCCGGTGGTGGAGGCCCCTTCAGTATGGACAAGAGGAATGGTGTTCAGGCTGACGGAGGAACAGAGGGAGTCTCACATGCTGGAGGAGGGATTCTGAAAGGAGATTTGGGGGTTAGAGGAGGAGTCTGGGTGGTTCAATGGAGGCGAGTCCAGTTTGATCTGTTTCTCGGGGGAGGCGTTAGATGCAGGAGTTTCCAGAAGGGTCGATTCAGCAGGATGGACTGTTAAGGAGTTAGAACCAGAGCCTCTAGACTGCCGTTTTGATGTGGATCATAGCTTGGTCAAAGCTTCGGAGTTGGTGGGTATGCTAGTAGATTTTTCGTCGGCATGTGAGAGTATGGACTCTATTGAGATGTCCGATTGGGTTCTAAGTAAGATTTCTTGTTTCAGAGGTTTTATTGCAGACCAAAAAAAGAGGGAGGGTGAGGGTGAGGGTGGGGGTGGGGGTGGGTGTGGGGGTGGGGGTGGGGGGTTAGGGATTAAATCCCTTGTGGATTTCAATTGGGCCTTGTTGGATAAATGGTTATGGAAGTTTGGGGTGGAGAGGGATAGTTGGTGGAGGGAGCTGATCCTTGATAAATATGGCAGCTTGGAGGGTGATTGGGAATCTGCTGCAGTTAGGGGATCGCATGGGGTGGGTTTATGGAAGGCAATTATGGGTGAGTTGAGCAGTTTTAGGGTAGGGGTGGTTCTTGTTGTGGGGGAGGGTGATAGAGTCTGCTTTTGGGAAGAGAAGTGTGGGGATAGGTCATTTATGGACAGATTCCCAGATGTGTATAATCTGGTGGGTAATAAGTTTGCTTGGGTAAAAGATGCCATTTCCAGGAATGGGGAGGCGGTCGACTGGTGTCTTTGCACTAGGAGACCTTTCCGTGATAGAGAGATGGAGTCTGTCCTCTCCTTGATTCAATCTCTTGAGGGATGGAGGCCGAGAAGGGGGGGTGACGCCAGAGTTTGGAGATTCGAGAAGTTAGGGTTATTCATGGTTAAATGCTTTTACAATTCCATTCGTGGTTCGGAAACTTGTATTGGCTGGGACAAGTGGATTTGGAACTCCCATATCCCCATGAAGGTGGGTTTTTTGTGGGTGACTGCTTAATAAAGCCCTCACGGTGGATCATGTGATAAGTAGGGGGGTAGCTGCTGGTCAACAGATGTGTGATGTGCAAATTGGAGTCTGAATTGGTGGATCATTTGCTTCTTCATTATCCTGGTTTCGTGGCAAGTGTGGGAGTGGTTTATTCACTTTTTTGGGTGTTCCTTGGGTTGCCCCAAGTAGTTTTGTGCTATGGTGGAGGCTTGGTGTTCTGTTGGGAGGTGCTCTGATCCTAGAAGCATTGGGTGGTTCCTGTGTCTAGCGGCAATTGCCTGGGTACTTTGGAAGGAGAGGAATGCTCGGATCTTCGATGGTGTTGAGAAGAGCTTTGTGAAGATTATTAGGAAAACTAAGCACACCATACATTTCTGGGTGTCTGGTTTTGATATTTGTAAGGGATTCTCGGCTAATCAATTTTGAGTTTAGTTCAGCGTCTTGGCCCTGGTTTTGGGTCAGCTTCTGGTTTGAAGTTGGGGGGGCTAGTTTGGATTGTATTTTCTTATCCTTGTTTTGTTTTTCTGTATTCTAATTTTCTGTGTCTGTTTTTCTGTGTTTGGTATATCTTGGTGGTATACCATTTGTGTACTGCTGGGGCTATGCCTCTTTTTTGATTATGCTATAGTAACTCCGTTTATCAAAAAAGAGAGGCAGATTAACTTTTCTACATCTTATCTCCTTATTCAATAGATTATCTTTACATATAAGAAAAGGACATTCAAATATATTCTTTGGAATAGACTGAAAGATAAGAAAAGTACGTATCCAAAAGAAGTTTAGGAGTTGCCCACATATGGGAAATGAAATGAAGAAAAGTGGCGAGAACTTGAGATGGTTTGAGCAGTGCGAGCCATAAAACTGGAGACAACTAAAAGAGATTATGTAAAATTGAATTAACCATGTAAATCTCCAAAATCCACTTGATAATGTGCTCTTCAGGTTGATAGGGATAGCTATCAAATTTAGGAAGCATGGATTTGTGCACTGGCCGTAATGGGCAACATTTAGGTCTGTCTTGGACGTCCTAGTTTCAACTTCAGGGCCATGGGTTCGTTTACTTTATCATGATGGGCTGATTTTCAAAAGAAGGGGCAAAGTCAAGATATTGATCATTGACTTGGAAATGGAATGAGGAGGCTGCTCAAGTGCTTGAATTTCTTTGGATGATGGATCATGCACTAGAACTCTTTTGCTGGTTATTTGATGAGGAAGAGCATGGGCTTGATTCTACTACAACTTTGGTGCTTCTTTATTGTCTCAGTGGGCTGTTCTTCTGGAATATAAAGATGTCTTCTTTTCTTTTGTAAATTTTTGAAATTGTATACGGGAGTTCTAAATAGAGCTGGGTTGGCTAGTTTGAATGCCTTATTGTTCTAGCTAGTCCTCCTGTATACTTTTTGTGTGCACGAGGCTCGTCCAGTTCGGTCTCTTTCTTTTTCTTTATTATATAAAGACAGTACGTTATTGATGAGAAGAAAAAAACTTAGTATGGGCATGTTTATCAAGGATATACAAATGATTATTATAAATATTCGTATCGCTCTTGGTTTTACAATTGTAATATGGTATGGAGGTAAAGTTTAATAAGTATTTACTCGGATTGTCTAAAGAAAGTCAATTTAGTGTGGGTTGGTTAGTTTGAATGCCTTATTGTTCTAGCTAGCCCTCCTGTATACTGTGTGTGCATGAGGCTTGTCCAGTTCGTTTTCTTTCTTTTTTTTTTATTTTATAAAGACAATATCCTATTGATGAGAAAAAAAACTTATTATGGGCATGGCTATCAAGGATATACAAATGATTATTATAAATTTTCATATCGCTCTTGGTTTTACAATGGTATGGAGGTAAAGTTTCAGTAGTATTTGCTCGGATTGTCTAAAGAAAGTCAATTTAATGTAGGCTATCTTAAGATAAAGGTAGCATTTGGCTTCAATTAACTTAAATGTTTATTTTGTTTAACTTAATTGATTTTGATGGTTTTGCAAGCTTGCTACCTATTTCAAATGATTATGCAGTGTAAAATCAGGAAAAACATTCAAAATGAGAGATAGCTGGAGTCCTGTTTATTTTGCTTCGACGATTCTCAAAATGTAGCGGCTTACTTGTAAGTAGGGGTGCAACTCGGTTCGGTTTGGGTCGGGTTGACCTCGACCCAACCCCACCCGATTTGAAACCCGAACTATGAAACCCAAACACCAAACCGATTTTATTTTGTAAACCCGAAACCCAATCCAAACTGTAATTTTGGGTTGGTTTGTGCCGGGTTAATTCGGGTTGATAAGTACAATCACAGCTTGAGTCATATATTTGAACTTAAACCAACCTGAACAATGTACAAATACTTAAAAAATAAAATCTAACTTACCCAACACATTCAACTGCAACAAAGCATATTGCAATTAAACACTGTAATCAAACCATTGACATGAGGCTAGCTAGATTGGTTATTAAACAATAAATTGTATTATGATTATCAAGCAAAAATATTAAGAGATGTTACCCGTTTCAGTTTCTTGACTCATTTTATAGTGCATTTGAATCGTGAAACTAACTATTTTCTAAATATATGGTTGTTGATTACATACTTTTAGAGAGTGTGTGTGTGTGTATATATATATATTATATGTATATTATTAACCAGGTTAATTCGGTTTGGGTTTTGGGTTGGGTCGGGTTACCCGAAACCCCTAAACTGACCTGAATTAATCTGGATTAGCTTTTTTCAACCCCAAATCGACCCAAAGTGATATAAAACCCAACCCAAACTGACATAAAGTCGGGTTGGGTCGGTTTGGGTTCGGGTTAGTTGGACCCAAGTTGCACCCCTACTTGTAAGTGGTGCTGCTTAAGTGGTACATACTTGTAACTAGTTTACCAAAAATAAAATAAAATTGTAACTAAGCTTCGATAGGTCGAATATGGTACGGATCTTGTATGATCCGAATCTGACCAGATTTTAAACCTTGTTATCCGTACTCAACTGATACCCGATGAATCTTCAGATGCATTAACCGGATTTGAAATCCGACGGATCTTTAGGTGTGTTTATGGAATTCGAACTTCATAACAATTCATACTCCAACTCGAATATGTTGGCAAATAAGATAGTTTATGAGTTTTATAATTAAATATTTAATTAAAATTAGAAAAATACGGTGCCATACTTGTGATTTCTGCTGGATCCCAAACCATTTGACCAACTATTTTTAAATTGATGGCTTTAGCCACTTTTGGGATCCAAATATAAAGCTTATAACGACCTACATTTAATTGAAGGGGCTTTTAATATATGAAAACACCAATGATGAAGATAATCTCCTTCATAAACTAGTCAAAGAGAAAGAAGATTTTTGTAAATGACAAGGTACATTGTAACTTTATATACCATATTTGCTTTCAGTCTAAGATACTTTTGAAATGTCCATAGCAAGTGAATATCAATTATATAAAAAAGAGCAAACTAAGGGCAATACAATATGCAACAGTCAAATTGTAGTTTTTAACACGAGTGAATTACAGATACTGAGCCTGCAGATCATAGCCGAATAGGTCTGGTTTGGAAGAAGATGCCTAGTAAGCTTTTAGCACCAGATCTAACTGAAAAGAATGGTGTTTCAATAATTGCTTACAACTACATCTCGTGTTGGAAGATGAAAACAGCATTTAGCATGAGATCTAACTGACAAGAATGGTGTTACAATAATTGCTTACAATTGCATCTCATGATGTTAAATTTGAATGCCATAAATATTCACTGTAAATGTATGTTGACACTCTACGTCGCTAGACAGTATATTAATGTTCTGTGCATGGTGTGCTAAGGAGTTGGCTTTAGTATCGATCTTAGTCTTCTGTTGCATACCTTCTTCGAGAAACATTTATAGAATCAAGAAAGTTCTCAAGTTTGAGCTTTATCCACACATTTCATGCATCGTGCCGGTGTAAAATGATGTGAATTATGTGGGTTGGTTTTGTTCTGGTCCTACATTTTTTCCCAAATAACCTAATATGTTAATGAGAAAAGCTTCTGCTAATTCTAACTTCCCAAAACCTCAAGAAGTTGGCCATATTACATCACTTAACCTCTTTTCTTTTCATACCAAGTTTTTGCTGGTTCCGCGGGTAATCATCCATCTCAGAAGGAAACTTTGTTGCCTAATTTCAATTCATTATGGATATCATCCTGTGATATTCGTAATTAAGCAGAAAAATTATTTATTCGAGTCTCAGTGAACGTGGATAATTTCTAAATGTGCAAATTGCCTAAACATCGTTTCGTTCCTGTTCGATTGATTTGTAACTATCATATTAGCAGGTTTGGCACAGCGCCCAGTTTGCATGGATCGGACAAGTTGAAGGAATCAGAAGATCAGAAGAGAAAGGCTAGAGCAGAGAGGTCCTGTTTCCTGAACTTTCATCAATGTTTACCTAGTACCTGCGTTAGTGGTAGAAAATTGAATTCATTAATGTCTTACAGATCCATACGTTTATCTGTAGATAGTTGTTGGTCCTACTGGACAGGCTTTGAGGCCTTTTTTATTCTTTTGTTTCTCAGGTTTGGGATTGCAGTTCCAGTACAGGCTGATGAGGAGGCGAAGAAGAAAGCTCGATTAGCCAGAATTGCACCAGTTGTCGAGAAGGATAGTCTGGAAGAAGATAAAAAGAAAGCAAGGGCAATCAGGTCAGATTTTTGCTTGAGGGATCATTAGTTTGCTACTAGTTAAGGTATGAGTGAAAGCCACAATATCTACTTGAACATTTTCAGAATCTGAATCTTCATGTTTTTTCTTTTGAAGGTTTTCACAAACCCCGTCAAGTGCTCCACAAGTTAACGGCAAGGGAAGCTCTGAGCTGGTGAGCTTGTTATCAGACTAATAGATGATTGCCTTTGTAGAATAGCTTTTTGAATGTACTGATATTTCTGTTGATTAAAATTGTGGTTAAAGCCGGTGGAGGAACCTGAGCATTGATTTCTTCCTAATCAGTAAGATTGGTTTCTATTTACAGTTCTCACCTACGTTTTTAATGCGTTCTCCAGTTTCTTTCTATTACTCTTCTTATCTACTAGATTACTGTTGCTTAATCATCGTATAGATGGCAGATCTATTGTTCTTAACATTTTTGTACTTGCACCAAAAACTTGTAACTCCATGATTACTTCTGCACATATAGACTCTCGTAGGATCATCATCGAGGTGCTCCACGTCTTCCACAAGCTGCGGAGCTGAGGTCTTATGAAGATGCTGACTCTGTGGTTATGAATTTTAGGTGTACAATTTACAAAGTAGGTAGATGAGAAGTAATGGAGGATGTTGTTTAATTACCGGGATTTGTCGTTAAGCTACATGGATGGAACTGTCTTTTTTTTTTTTTTTTTTTTTTGGGGGTTTTAATTCTAATTTAGATGCTTAATTTGCAAATATTATGTACAATTAAGGAATATTTTAGGAATGCCTTGTGTATCTGAATTGGTTGCATTTGGATGTAGTGAGATGAATGGTAGTCTGGACATGAACAAAACATCTATCATAGAAAGATGCTTGAATGCATGGGCGGAGCTACATTGGGCTGAGAGAGGGGGCAAATGTACCCCTCAATTTTTTTGAAATTTTTTATAATTGGTAATTACTTTTTTGACATATTATAAATTATTAGGAGTGTAATTCGGTCGGTTTGGTGGTCAAACCTAAACCAAACTGAATGATATTACACTAATCTGAAAACCAAACCAAGCCAAAATAAAAACCGAAAACCAAATCGAACTATAATGGATAAAACCAAAATAGAAACCAAGAAAATCGGTTTTTGGGTTTGGTGTGACAAAGGTAATGCTATTTTCATACAAAACTGACACATATGTCAATATATTACATATAATCTACTTCTGTGTTTTCGGTTCAGTTTAGTTGAAGCCTTAATCGAAAACCAAATCAAATTAATTCGATTTTTTGTTTTCTAAATCATAACCAAACCAAAATGGAAAAAAACCAAACCAATCTGACTTTTTTTTGGTTTTGTTTGTTCGATTTTCTGTTTAAACCGAACCAATTGACACTCCTATAAATTATCGGTCTAAGACTGATACCGGTTCAGTTGTCAGTACAGGTCCAAAATCTCACGACACAATTATTGTATCGTGGCATGTGACCGGACCGGCTGATACGGAACCGGGATATGACAGGATCATATCGGAACTGGGATATGACACAATTGAATTTTTTTTTTGGTGAAAATCCACAATTGAATGCCACTCGTAAAAAAAAAAAAAAAAATGAATTCTCTGCATCACCGTCTGATTTGGTTAGTGTTACGAGTTAAGATATTATGCTGCCATTCGTAAAAAAAAAAAAAAAAAAGAATTCTCTGCATCACCGTCTGATTCGGTTAGTGTTACGAGTTAAGATATTATGCTGAATCAGGAAGCTGTGGATCATAACCCTTGCATGTCTTACACGTGTTAAATAACAGCGTAGTCATACTCGCATCCTACGAGATTAAAATTTTCTGTAATTCTTCTTTTTGCGCTGTTTCCACAAGTTCCTCCAATGGCGACGTAGATTTTCAGCTCGCGAGTGTTTTTCCATTTTATTAACAACTAAACATGAGTGGTCGTGGTGGTGGAAGGAGGAGCGCAACCACTACCTCCGTCAGGAAACGAAAGAAGAATCCCCAGAACCACCAGAATCTCTCCTCACTCGTCTCTCTCGCCGCCTCCGCCACCAACGCCGTCCATTCCTTTCTTTCTCAAAACGACCTTAACCTCCATCCTTCTCAAACCCTAACCCTAGAATCCAAAATTACATCCACTGCCCTTTCCCTCACCAAACTCCATTCT
>JAUPMG010150396.1:0-11033 GCA_031762675.1 Pachysandra terminalis
CCGTTCAAAAGCCTGCACCTCCGATTCTCGATCGGTTTAGGGCTCTGTTGAAGGATCGGGAAGAGGAGTTGAGAGTTTCCGACGATGACGATGTTCCGGCGCCGGGCATTGAAGAGATTGTTCAGTTTTACGAAGTTGTTTTATCTGAACTTATTTTTAATTCCAAGCCCATTATCACGGAGCTTACCATCATCGCTGGAGAGCATAGAGAGTACGGAGAGGGGATTGCTGATGTAATTTGTGATCGAATTATTGAGGTATGCCTTGTTTCCACTCGATTGGATTCGTTGGTTTTAGGGTTTTTGGTTTGTTAGGATGGTTGATGATCACATCTTCTCAATTTTTTTTTTTTTTAAATTGATATTGAATTTGTATATCCCGACTCGGGAAAAACTTGAATTTGCACACCAATTCGAACATCATAAATGTAATTGCTATATCTACTATTTTATATGTTGAAAATTTTATTTCTTTCTTTGGTTCATCTTTCTGTGTTTGAAGAGTTATGGGCTGCTGAGCAATTTTTTATTTATTTTTGAGTAGGAAGAATTGCAAAGCAGAAACATGATGCAAAAGAAGAACATTTCCTCTTTGTTCTCTTCTCATTTATTTGGATTTTCATTTGATTTTTTGAAATGGGGGTTTATACTTCAGAAATTTTGTATCTTCATAATCACTGTCAATGAGATTGCAATCTGTGCAATTATGCATCTGGTTCCATGGTTTATTGGAAAATTGTATTTTCTTACCCAGGTTAGTGAAATTATTCATACTAAGTAGAAGGATATACACAAATGCAGTTTATGTATAATTGACTCTGAGAAATTTTACATCTCATTCATTCTTTCTTCTGATTTTTTTTCCATGGAAGGTTTGGTTCATCCTCCTAGTTCCTGGGAAATACTTCTTTTGGATTTTAGGTTCTTTGTATATCTACAAAGTGTTGATGATTCACTTTTGTGGGCTCTCATTATCCAATACCTGTCTTTTGTAGGCCCCAGTTGACCAAAAGCTTCCCTCTTTATACCTTCTAGACAGTATTGTAAAGAACATTGGCCGTGACTATGTGAAGCACTTTGCTTCCCGCCTCCCTGAGGTGAGTGGATTACAATATATGTTGTTAGAATCTTATTTTCTCTATATCATTTATTTGTGCGTAGGTTTCCAAACATTTGTGATTTACTTACGGTTTCCGTTTATCTTTTGCATAGGTGTTCTGTGTAGCATACAAGCAAGTTCATCCCAGCCAGTATCCTGCCATGCGACACCTCTTTGGGACATGGTCAACTGTATTTCCACCTTCAGTCCTTTGCAAGATTGAGGCAGAACTCCAATTTTCTCCACCTGTAAACCATAACTCATCTGGATTATTGTCACTGAGGGATTCTGAATCTCCTCGACCTACTCATGGCATACATGTCAATCCCAAATACTTGGAGGCAAGACGTCAGTTTGAACGTTCAACAATGGTAATTTTTACTCCCTTCTCTATTCTGTATGTATACACACATTATGTGAACGTCTCAAGATTCAATCATCATACTTATTATCAATATAGCTCCTTCAATGTAAACATGCTTGTACGTTGCTGACATTCACATGGATCTGTCTGCAAATGACTTTAGCACACTGCCCAAATTCTAAGGACCTGTCAAGTATATGACATGTTCAATCTTTCAATGCCGCAGCTGAACAGTAGTGCAGCCCTGTTGGTTGGGTCTCAGTATTTACATGGACCATGATCACCTGAGCACCTTGCTTGGCAAAAATAGTTCTAATTTGAATACCCTAACACCCAATCTCATCTTCCTGTCGTGTGTTTGCTAAAGAAAATTCCATGGATTAAATTTTTGAAGGTGTCTGTCAATAATGCGGTACAGGAAAGGCTTTGCTTTTATGATGAAGGTAATTTCAAAGATGAAAATTGATACTTTTGGACGTCAAGAAATGTCAAAATTGTAAAATATGAAAAAGTTGGCATTTATAAATATATTTCAGAAAGAGTGAGTAATAGGCAGATTCGGTGGAGTTGGTATAGTGGATGAGGCTTTTTAATGATTGCATGCGGTTTTTTGATTTGCTGACTCCTTGCAAACACAGGATAGCGTAAAATATGCAAACAGCTCACACTTCTTTAATTTTTTTGTTTTTTATTTTTTCTGATGTCTAAATTTTCATAATTATAGCTTTATCCACACTATTTGTGTTGAGTTTAAGGTTCCAAGCATGCCATCTAGTCTTTCTAGAGTCATGTCTTTCTTTAATGTGTGACTTCAAATCTTTTCTCTTTACTTCTATTTCTTACCTGTTCTGAATATTAATTTTTCCTTTTTAGAGACCTCAACTTCACCATACATCTCTAGACAGTCCTTATCAATGATGTTCTCATAGTTGCATAACTTGCGCATTAGGTCTTCATTGTAAGCAGGCTTGGTATCTATTATATTAACTCATAACATTTTCAAATCTTCATGGCCTTAAATTTCCTATTTCTTGTAAGATAAGCAAGTAGTTTAAGAAACCATTCTATATCAATTCCTTGGCTTCTTATAGATAGCAGTGAATCAAATCAGACCGTGTGAGCCCATTGACAGTTAGACAATGCATGATTGAGGGTCTCTACTGCAGTCTCACACAACATACATTGATTATTTGAAAAACTCATTCTGCTCGCTAAAACAATATGCAGTAGGAATGTAGGAGCGGCTCCCTGAAAATACTTCCGCTCGAATCAATGTTATCAAATTGCCTAGGCGATAGACATGCTTATCGCCTTGGCGGCAATTTTTATTTTGTTTTTAATGGAGCCTGTAGTAAATAAATGGCATATATAGCATTTATCAAAACAAAATATTAATAATTTGAAACAACTATTAACATAATATGATTTCTACCAATATAGCCTAACGCGATGAGCAATCATATAATCAATTTACTAAGGTTTGAATGAAACAGAATCCAATAAAAAAAATCAGGTTAAAGAATCATAAAAAGTTAAAATCAATAAAGCTTGAATGCTTTATTTAGGGTTAGAGTAGATTCAAGAGACTTGGTTGCTCAAAGTTAAAATCATTAGAGCTTTAAGTTAACCTGCATAAAAGATATAACATATTAACATCAGTAAGTTTCATTGATAATATTAATTAACCTAAATCACCTGAACCCTCAGAAAACTGCGTAGACACCTAGGCTCCTAGGCTAGCGCCTTTAATAACCCTGACTTGAATATTTAACTCTTTATGGTGTACACAATTTTCTTGTTTGTTGCCAACCTCTTTTAATATTTGGGTGGGCTTGCACCGTCCTTTTCATCATCTTCACCTCATGCCCAGGTTTAACTTTTAACATGTCTATGCTACTAGCAATCTGGTCTAGGAATAGGTTCCACGCTAAATTATGGTTCCAAATCTGGTCAGTAATCAACTCGTCACCCATAAAAGATGCGTACATCTATCATCGTTAAATTCTTCAAGTGTGGTATTAAAGTGTTGAATCCATTTGTCCTCCAAAATAATGATATTTTTGGATGTCAAGAAATGTCAAAATTATAAAATATGAAAAAGTTGGCATGTGTAAATATATTATAGAAAGAGTGACTGAGTGAGTAATAGGCAGTTTAGGTGAGTAATTGCAAATTGTTTCCACATTTGTAAATAAATGGATGTCAACCCATTTTACTCTTTTAATAGCTATTTACTCATTATATGGATTTTACAGCCATGAGTTTGCATTTGAAGACTTTTGATTCAAGAAACTTCCTCTCAGTCGATACTTATATTAAAGTTTTGAACCCATATCCGATCCTGATTGTTCACAAAATTCCATGCTGATTTTGTTGACAATGCTTGATTTATAGTTTTCATGGCTCTAAATCACCGGGCTCCCTCTAAATTTTGGCGTACACAGCTTTCTCTTTTATGATCTCAACTCTTCTACGTTCTGGATATGTTTGTATCTAGATTATGCAACATTCTGCTCTATAAAGCATGGTTTCTTATTGCTTTATTGCCAATTTTCAAAGCATATTTCCACGTTAGCCCATGTCTGATTATGTGGCAGTGCTCTTGTTAGTTCTCTTGTGTAATTGATCTAGGATTTTGGGCACGGTTTTATTGGTGCATCTCAGGGCCATCAATCTTCATGATCCTTATACACGTCTTTGCTTTGCACAAGACATTTCATATAATATGTTTTGGTTTGACTCGAATTTGAAATTCATGAATGTCAACGTTGCTTCATTTACATTTATAAACAAAGGCTTTAATTTTGATGAAAATTCAAAATTTTGTGTCATTTCAAAGTTTTCTACAATTTGAAATTTGGACCAATTTCTACTAGATCTTATATAAAAATTCTAATGATGGGGTGAAAATATGGAGAGATTTCAGGATTTTATTTCTGTTTAGACTAGGATTGGAGTTGAGATTTAAAATCTCGAATCTAGATGGCTTGGTGCATTTGTATAAGCATGTATGCTTATATGCATATGCCTTGAGTATTAGTGGGGTTGGTCATGTCAAAAGCACTGTAATGTCGCAATAGAATATGATGAGATGAGAACTTTGAGGCCTTGTTTGGATGGCTAGAAGCATCTGATCGGGATGATATCTTTTGAAGAGGCTAAAATACAAAAAATATTAATGGGTTTTTTTAGGCTCAAATAAGTGTCACATGTCGGCATATTGAGAGGCGCAAATACGGATGTTTCCCATGTGCTACACATAGGGAACTTCTCCTCCTCTTTCTCTCTCTCTCTCTCTCTCTCTATATATATATATATATATATATATACATGTATGTATGTATGTATGTATACACATACACACACACCTATGAACATACATAGAGATGGAGAGATAATAACCTTCATTTCATGGGTGAAATGTTGTTTTATGAACTTTATCTTCATATGTACCATTCAGTTGATAGAAGCATCAATCTAACTTATATGAAGATTTTGTTCGTTATTTGTCATTGCATACTATGTGCTAAATTTGATAAGTGGAGGAACTCTTTGAAATGAAGTCGTTCACTACTCTTATTTGGTTATTCTCTCAACTGCATCCCTTTTTGTTATAAAATGTTTATTTTGCCCATTTTCACTTATGTGTGTTTGTGCATGTACATATGGTTGTGTTTATGTGTATCCTAGTGAGGTCAGTATGGACACTTTGGTATAATTGTCGAAAATACTTCAAAATCGTGCTAAATTTGGTTAGTGAAGAATTATTTGAATTTTAAATGAAGTTATCCACTACTCTTATTTGGTTATACTCTCAAATTCTTCCCTTTTTGTTGTGTAATATTTATTTTGCTCACTTTTCATTCACACTCACACACACACACATATGTGTGTGTGTGTGTGTGTGTCTGTATGTGTGTGCACATGCGTGATGGGGGTGTACATGTTTGCATGTGTGTAACACCTTGAAAAAAAATTATTTTTTTAAGTGTTTGAATTTTGATTGGGTTATTTACATGAGATCTTTGCATTATCACACATGATAGCATAATCTATGGTTTGGGGCTTAATTAATTAGTATTGGGTCTAATTAATTAGCCTTGGACTTAAAATAAAGGAATTAGGCTTAAGTTAAAAGAATTGTTTAGCTTTGATCGGATGAATTGTATGAGAACCTTGGATGATCACACACTATAACATAATCTATGGTTTGTGGCTTAATTAATTAGCATTGGGCCTAGTTATTTAGCCTTGGGCTTAATTTAAAGGAATTGGACCTACTTCATTGAATAATGTTTAAGTAATTAACTATGGGCTTTACTTAATTAAGTTAAGTGGCTTATTGGGCTTAAGGAGTTCCCTTAAGGCCCAAGATATTAATTGGACTCTAAAATACATTGAAATTCGTGTAAAAATAATAAGTGCTAGAAAATAGGATCTAGGGATGTGGTAAGAGTCTTTAGAAGCCTAAAATAGAAGCTTACTAGTTGTGTTAGGACTCTAGGTGGTTCCTAACACCTAATATTATAAAATTAAGACTTTGGTGAATCTAAACCTAGGAGATCATAGAAAAACGTGGGAAGCTTTAGAGAGAAGATATCTAGCTTCTCTAAACCCTAAAAGCTAAGAGTTAGTGAAAATCTTTGTTTCTTGTTTTTTATTTTCCTTGTTCTTTGTACTTTGTTTTTTTTCTTCTTCCTCTTTGTTTTAATAAATTTGTTATTGATCAAAAAAAAAAAAAAAAATTGAAGGGGAAGAATAATCAACACAAGTGATCAATCCAGAAAATTCATAAGAGGTGGGTAGGATCTACTGTGACGAGTTTATTCTATGATTGTATGAAGCTTTCCTATGTCTTACATGTTTTTTTTTTAATCAATAATGTAAAGATTCTATTAATAATAAAGGCAAAACAGAAGAATAAACCCACAAGACAGTACACGAAGGGTGTACAGAACACAAAGAAAACAGAAAGAAAAAGGCCTATGCTGACTCTCCGAAAGCCCCACAAGACATGGTAGAACCAAACAGGAAAGTTAAACCCCTATAATCACCAAAGACACCCAGAAAGCTCCAACAATGCCTGCTACCCAACCCAGCTCCCAAAGGAATCATCTCCCAACACAAACGAAACATCGAGCTGCGGCTCAAGAACATCGAGCTCCAGCCAATCAAAGTAGAAGCCACCATCTTAATTACAAAACACATAGGAAAGATTCTATTAATAATGTCTTACATATTATTATTTTTTTTTATCAGTAATATCAAGATTCTATTAATAATAACGGCAAAACAGAAGAAGAAAACCACAATACAATACACGAAGGGTGTACAGAACACACAAGAAACAGAAATAAAAAGGCCTATACTGACTCTCCGAAAGCCCCACAAGACATATGGTAGAACCAAACAGGAAAGATTAACCCCCGTAATCACCCAAAGGCACCCAGAAAGCTCCAACAATGCCTGCTACTCAGCCCAGCTCCAAAAGGAATCATCTTAAACGAACATCAAGCTGCGGCTCAATGTGTATCCTAGTGAAGCCAGTATAGGCATTTTTTTCTTACAAATTTCTAAAATACTTTAAAATCCTTTCTGAAATGCCTATCCATATAACCAACTATAACACACGCGAATCATTTGGCCTGTTTGTTCATGTATCTTACCTGCAATAAGCTCAAAGTGTTCTTCTTTTTCCATTTTTTTAATCATATTATTATTATCATAGTACTTCGATAGAATTGATAAAATTACTTCCAAACACAAGCTAAGATTATCCTATTGGGTTGATATTTCTGTTGGACCCTCTAAGGTGGGTTGATTAAAATGTAAGTCCAACTTGGCATGCCTGCCTTGTAAATTGCTATTTGTTGGTTGACTGAGTATGAGCTATCCAGCTGGACTTTTATATTTTCATTCTAACAATTTGTTAATAAAAATGTCGTGTGAATTATCTGAAATGTTGGATGAATGTGGCGTGCAATTTGGGCATTTCAAGTGCTCTGAGTGGCAACAGTCTGTCGTTGCAGAGGCATGAAACAGATTCCAACATTGATGCTGTACGCATGACAGCCTTTGGAGGAGAAAGAATGGAAAGAAATGCTTTCTCAAGTTTAAAAGGATGGTCTGGAGCTTCTCCAAAATTCCATGTGTGCAGTTTCAAGCCTTCTCCTAATTATGTTCACCATTAATATGTTACCATCCTTAGATCTTTTAAATAGTTGTCGGGTTATTATATTTTCTTATTACTCTCTCTCTCTCTCTCTCTCTCTCATCCAGGCGCTCTCTCCCTCCCTCTCATCCAGGCGCGCACAATCAATTAGTGTTTTTATGGTTGACTCGTGCTTTACTTGTTTGCTTTTTAGATGGCATTTCACTACTGTTGTAGTCAAGAGTATGTTGGTATCAGATGGATTGTTTATTCATATTGAATCTTTTGTCATATTCTAGTATATATGATTTATTTAGAATTAATTTTTTGCAGGATATCGGTAGAGGAATTTCTTCAGGCGTAAAATTGTATGGCCAAAAACCTGCTGTTGAGTATGATGACTACGATATTGATCATGCAGAGGTTATATCTTCACAGGTTGGAGCCCGAAGATTAGGCTCTCCAGGAAGTGCAGCCCATGCAACTTCTGTTAGTGGGGCTGAAAAAAATCTACTTCCTTCATCAAAAACTAGGCTGGCAAGCCCCTCGTCTCCTCCAAGAATGGGGCTTAAAAGGTCTTTATCACCACCCATTGACGAGTTTGTGATGGATAATTTCCCCAGAAGGGTTGTCAAAAAGGCTTCTCCATCTCACTCTGGATTTGATTATGGAATTGGCAAAGTGGCTGACAGGGATGGAGAGAGAAGTGATTTGCAGACAAAGCACCGCTTTGATGGTACCCGTCAGCAGCTGGAAGTTAATACAGTATACAACCTTAGTAATGAAAATGATCGGCAGAGGCCAAAAGCTCTTATTGACGCTTATGGCAATGACAGGGGGAAAAACTCTTTGAAAGATAAGCGTCTGAAGGTTGAACGGTTGGATGTGAATACCATAAACAGTAAGGCTGCGACAAGATGGCAAAATACTGAAGAAGAAGAATATATTTGGGAAGACATGAGCCCAACATTAGCAGACCGTAGTAGGAGTAACGGTCTCATAGCATTGAATGGACCTCTTGGTAGCTTAAGCACAAGAAATGGTTCTGCATTCTTGGAATCTAATTTCAAAAGGGGTGATTTTCCTAGTCAGGCTCAGTTATCTGTGGTGAATGGTTCTGCTGAAAATGGAGTTCCCATCCTGGGTGTAAGCTTTTAAACTTTATTTGTTTTGTGTTTCTTAGTGAGACTTTATTGAGTAGTTCATACAAACCCAAGTGAAGTTGATGTATCCAAATTTTTTTGTTATGCAGTCATATTGATTGGTAGTAAGTAGATTGTAACATCATCATCATTCACCAGACTTTCTATTATCAGTACCTCCCAACTATTTGAGCTCAGGAGCACATATCATCATCCACCATTCTAATCTGTCTAAAGCTAGATCATCCATTAAGCACATGATTTAAGATATTCTCTACCTTACTCAATTTGTATGCAGCCATACCCTACCTTTTTTGTTACTTTAACATGCAAAAAACACTTCTCATTGACATTTAATTGCACTAACTATGCTTAAAATTCCAGCTCCGTATACGGCTTCATGATTTTGATTTTTTTAATAATGTCATTTATTCCTTCATTATGTTAGAGTGTGCTTAAGCCTTAATGTCCTTTTTACTTTTGATGAATAACAAAAATTTGTTGCAAAGAAAGAGAAAATACATTGAATAAGAATGGAAAACGAAAGAGAGAAATGAGAGAATTTTTGAAGGGAAGGAGGCTCATGTGGAGGTTGTGATGAGACGAGTGTTTTCCACTTTATTTTTCTGGGCTTCGGGGAAAACAGACTTAGGGGACATCTCCTTTTCTGAGTTTGTCTCAGGGACCAATGGCTTTTGGTATGGCTTCTAAAGCTTTCTAAGGGGGCTTGTGTATACCATTGGTGTACAGTGTATAGCCACATGTACCTTTTGTAACTATTATAATTTTACTTAAATAATATAATCACACCTTACTTATCAAAAAAAAAAAAGAATGGAAAACGAAAGTGAAAGTGCTGTCCACTAGAAAGGGATGACCATGAAGGAGACAAAAGAAAACAGAAACTAAAGCACTCCCAACAGTAAGATAATAACTGCTACAATTCCTCCTCACCTCCCCTCCCCTCCCCTCCTCTCTCCTGTTGGCTAATCTATCTGCCAAAACATTTGTGGATCTAGGCACATGGGAATGAGGTATTCATTGGCTTAAGATTGCAATAGTCTAACAAGGTGGGTGAATCACCGAGAGCATGTGGACGTACTAGAGTTAAGAAATAATAGTGAAATTCTTTGAATCCTTGAGCTCTCGCCTCCCTCAAGCCTGTGAGTAAAGGCATAAACCTTTGAATGAACAATATCTCCAACCCCTTAAGGGCCAGAGAAGGTATGAACATAGGCCCTTGATTGTCCCTAAAGAACCTCCAATCCCAGATGGGATTTTGTTCCCCAGAGATCAGTCATTGAAGTTCAATTTAATGGCTCCCTCCTTGGGTGGGCGTCCAAGTTAGAGTACGACTGTCCACAGCAGAGGAAAACACCAAAGTTTTCCAGTCTCTAATGATGTTAGTAGAAAAGAAAATTTCTTAGTGTGATTGTACAGGTATTTTTGTTCTTCTGGGTGGCAAAGCCATATCAGTTTTCTCTGATTCATAGATATTGATTTTGCATATGGTGGAGATGTTAGCTCTTCCAATTTCTCTTTGTTAGACTTTCTATAAATTCTTAGTTTTTATTTTATGATGAAGACATTGACATCCGACTTTGAGCTTTTTATGTATTTTATTGTAGCCTCGTCATGGAGCTTTGAATAAGATACCTCTGAGTGGTCCAGGAGCGCGAAATGAAACAACTCAGGTTCCCAGTTCTCGTTATCCTCAAGAACCCTGGAACTTCAAGCATCACTTCCCCCAATTATCGCAGCAACACCGTAGCTCCAAGGCAAGAGGAAGGAGTATCCAAGTGTCCTTGTCAGCAGGTGGAATAGCTCCATCAGTTAGTCAGAGAGGGCCACCACTGATTGATACTTATTCAGATACTGATGCACAATTCCAGAGGTTCTCAGAAGTTATGTCAACAATGGGTTCTTCAGGTCCAGACTCTTTGAATGTGGAGGGTCTCTCTACTGTCATGCCAACTTCAATTACAGAGAGGTATCAGGGACAAGGAACTCATTCATCTCTGACAGCTCCAATGCAATGGCCTCCTATGAATGCGACTACATCTCATCCACTCAATTTTCTTTCTAGTCTTCCACAGCAGAAGCAGATTCAGCGTCAGTATAATTTGATGGATGCTAGCAAACCAGTTGTGGATCAAGGTCCAAATAAGTCTTCAGTAATACTGGGGCCGCAGTTAGATGCTGTTGAAAGGCCAGGTCCAGCTTCAACCAATCTGCTGCATTTGCCTACTCAACAGCCTGGTTTGATTTCTTTGAATCA
>JAUPMG010150407.1:0-11033 GCA_031762675.1 Pachysandra terminalis
TAAAAATCATGAGATTAAACCATAAACAAGATATTAGAGTTTACATCAACACTCCACAAGGAGTTTAGCTACTCATGAATGGATTGATCTCCACCACAGATGTGTAGAAGGTCATCTGCATGATCTGCATACGCTCCAGCAAGCAAGAACACGACAAGAACATAGCAAGAACAGATCGTAGAACAGAGAATTATTACGAATTTCAATTCGATTAAAACTCAAATTCCAAATTGTTAATTATCTACAGCCGACTAAGAGTCTTATATTACATAATTCTAAGTTTAAAAGTTATCTAAAAGAAATCGGAGACCAATCACAAACGGACTCAAAAACTAGAAAAATACAGACTGCTGCTGAATTCCCGCGTGCGCTCGATCGCACCGCCAATGCGCTTGATCTCATTTCTGCAATCGATTCTACTGCGATCGATCACACTGTGTAAACTAGGCTTTCTGGGATGAGTTTGGACTTGATCCTTGGGCTTCCAATTGGGCTTTTTTCGTGGGATTTTTCCTCCATCTTTAAGGTGTGTTTGACTTGAGTCCACAACACCAATTGAGCCTTGATCATCTCCTTTTGTGGACTTTGAAGCTTTATGCAATTGAAGCTTTAGTGGCTTGGTTTAAGCCCATATTCTTCTCATCCTTATCAGACCTGCAAAACAGTATAATTGCATTAATTCATTCACATTAACATATCTTTAAGACTAACAAATAGCAGTAATAAGTCCAAGAGTGCAAGTGTTACACACTTATCAATATGCATCCGAGCCCCCGCTCTTTCTGTTTTAGTTAATGGATCATCTGTTGGATTCTTTCACTCTAGTCGAGGTTGAGACAGGGAGATCCTCTCTCACCTCACATTTTCATTTTATGTGTTGATATACTATCTCGCCAAATTGATAGTGCAACATGCATTGATAAAAACATTGGAATTAAAGTCTCCAAATATGGTCCTAATATTTCCCATCTACTCTTTGTGGTTGACTGTATCCTCTTTGCAAAGGCTAACTTCTCTGCACGCTCTTCTTTACTTTGAATACTATCTTCTTATTGCTATGCATCTGGACAAAAAGTCAATTATAATAAGAGTTCGATGATCTTTTCATCAAATTTTCCTAACAGACTTTGCAGATTATTAGCCCAAGCAATGAGGATTCCCCGGCATTCACACTCGGAAAAATATTTGGGTATCCCTTTGATTACATCCCTTGTCAATCGAAACAGCTTTAGCGACATCATTGAAAAGATAAAATCCAGACTTGAAGGTTGGAGTGGGAAACTATTGTCTCAAGCAGGTAAAATCACGCTTATTAAAGCAACCCTTTCCTCTTCGCCACAATATTTGATGTCCTGCTTCACACTGCCAAGGTACATTACTAACTCACTCGATAAATTTCAACGTGACTTCTTATGGTCTAGACCTGATGGAACTTCCAAGACACATCTTATTTCGTTGGACACTATTTGTTCGCCTATATACTGTGGAGGTTTAGGTCTTCAGAGAGCATAAACTATTAATCAAGCTTTCCTTATGAAGCTTGGTTGGCATTTACTCAATGAACCAAACAATGTTTGGGTCAATTTAATTAACAAGAAATATTTAATGCATAAATCTTTTGTAGATACAAAGATAAGATCAACTTCTTCCTGGGCGTGGAGAGGATTCCTACAAATGAGAGATAATTTGAATTCTGGAGTATTTGGAAAGCAAGGAACTCCTTGATTTCCAGAAATGCTCCTTTAGCCCAGTGGAAATACTTTCCTCGGCTCTTAAATTTCAAACGAAATTTATGGGAGCTGTGGCTAACCCTTCATCTGGTTTGTTGTCTGTAGGTATTGGTAATTCAAGAAATTTGAGACAAAAGAAGCCTATGCACATCAGATGGCTTCCTTCTCCTATGCCTTTCCGCAAACTGAATTTCGACGGCTCAATTATCAACAACCAAGGAGCTTATGGAGCTATCTTAAGAAAAATTGTTGGAACTTTTCTCAAAGGTTGCGCTGAACCAGTTGAGGACTCTTCAATCAATATTGCAGAATGTCTTGGTGCACTTTAGGGAATTAAGTTAGCTATCAATCGCAATGTTTCTCACATATGGATTGAAGGTGACTCTACGATAGTTATTAATGCGATCAAAGATAATTCTGAAGTTGCCTGGATAATAAGAAGAATGATCAAGCAAATAAAATTCCTATTGCAATCATCCTTCGTTGACTACAGGATCTACTTTCAATATCGAGAGAGCATCTTTGCAGCTGACCAGTTAACCAAACTTGGACATTCGCTCAGTACGGAAATGATATGGAACCGGGATAACTACCTGGTGGAGCTATAGAAGATTTTGACAGAGGATATGCTAGGTCGGACTACAATCAGAAATGTGTAGTTTTCTCTTTATATAACAAAAAAAAAAAAAAAAAAAAACATCTAGTTAGACACACGTATTGACATATGCAGACTCAAAAACACATAACATCTAGTGACACACACGTATTGACATAGGCAGACTCAAACACACAAACCAATATACTGACCAAACAACATGAATGATATGTATGTTGCAACCATAGGTCTTTCCTTGAAGTTCATGCTAACCCACCATCAGTCCTCAGGGATCATTCACATAGTACTCTTGTTAGTTGATAAGGGATCATACATAGTCGCTCCGATCTTCTTAGATCAGGCTTTCAGGTATTCTATGTGGGCACCGTAGTTCTAGGGGCGCACAACCCATGTGACACAGTTTTCCAACCTATAATTTTGTCTAGGGACTCATCCAGGGTATCAAACAGAACCTCCCCATGAAACATCACCAGATACAAATGTTTGCAGAGTATCATGATCATTGGGCACACACTTTGGTGTTTGGATTATCCATCGAAACTCACCAAGACTGCAAAGTCTCTCACTCACTCAATCACTCAGTCTCCCATTCACTCAATCACTCAATATGCAAAACTCTCGTGCACACTCAATGCAAAATATTCTCCAGTATTGGGATCGATCGTAATCTAAACTATATATGCAACTTATTCTAATGAAACGCGACTCAATCTAAACCTAAGGCAAGTCCACATAAAATGCATGAGTGTAATTAACCATCAAAATATAGATTTAAATGCAACTGTACTCTACACATTTATTTTAGACATGATAATAGCAATTACACATAAAAACAAGCCAAAACTAAATGATAGCTGCTAAATTTTAATAAATCTAAAAAATTAATAACTATTGGCTAGTCGAGGCCTCATCTTTGGTTAACCGAGGCCCGTCGGTGAGGTGGTCGGGGTACTGATCACTTCATCGTCTGGGTTTCCCGAAAGGCGAGGTTATTAGTGTCTCGTCGACGGATCGACCGCTCGCTAATAGCCCAAAATTTTGCATAATATATTTTACTTCAATTTATTTCTTATTTTTTTTAAATCACTCATATAAGCATAAGAAGATAATAGGAGTAAAACCCAGTAATTTAACTGACTAAAGGATCATGTTTTCAAACCATGAAGATTGGTCATCTATAATTCAAATCTACAAAGTTTAATTCTCAACCCTACCTATGTTCTTTTGAAATATTTGAATTCATTCATTACAAATATAATAGAAACCGCAGAATTTATCTTTTTACCATACATAAATCATTATATTTGGTAAAAATCTCATGTAGCACCATCTAACCATCACATCCTAATACCGAAACCCCAAAATATCACCATATAAATCACAACTCGAGAATATACACATAATGGTGTGATTGAAAGAAAAGTGTTCCATAAGTAATTTATGCAAAATGGACAAAGGATTAATTACATGTTATAAAAGAAAAGTGTCATGTTGTAATCACTCTAACGTGTGGCAAGAAAGGGATTGAAATCATCTCTCGTTACCAATTTAAGTCGATTAGTTGATCTAAGCATGTGACAGCTGTCCTTTTAAGGGGTGTTTTGGTCTTTTTACGACACTAACAAGACAAGTGTTGCATAATAACGCAGACGAGATGGACTTCGTGAGAGATGACACGCATCTACAAGAAAGAGTTTTGTCCCAAGGGCATATTTGGCATGAATCCCAACTAAACGTGGCAATTTCCAACCCGATTGTCAACCTGCCTGTGTTTTAGTGGGTTTGGGCTTAAATTTTCAACCCGCGGGTTGGGTTTGGGTTGAGGATTTTCAGCCCACAAATAAACGGGTCGGGTTTGGGTTAGCCCCTTTGACCCGTCAGGTTATTATTCTATACGTTTTACTTAATATACTTGAAAAATATATACCAACTATATATACATATATATAATAACGTAAGGGATACGATATTTTCTTTTTCATTTTTCCTCCTTTTTTCCTCTCTTATACAATAGAGCTCGGTTGCTAGAGGCTGGAGCATTAGAGAAGTAAAGTAGAATATTGTACAGTATATTGCATTATTGTTGTTTACATGAGATTATAGAAAAATAATGAGTATTAAATTACAATATCATTGCAATTGGTAATCAAGTTTATTATACAAGACATTAGATGAGGTATTCAAAAATAAATAATAAAAAAAATTAGTAAAATTAAACGGGTCAAGACGTATCAGCATAATGCTATTTCGATGTTGCATTTCAAATAGTCTTTGTTAGGCATTTCGAAGCAACATCTCGAAATGATCAACTTATTTTCCCAAAGTCATATTCTGAATCACCTTTGGGGATAATCATATAAATAACTCGAAGTCAACCTTCGAGACAGTCACTCGAAATGATCATTATGAAAACATAATGTTATGAATTATAAGGAAACATTCCCTGACATATATATTATTTCTTGAAGCTAGTGAATTCGAGGTTATTTACTTAAAGCATAAGGGGAAATAAACATTAGAATTTCATGAATGGAGGGCCAGAGAGATAAGTTCTATCAAGATCCTCGAAGATCTCATAGCATTTAAGGACATGAATCTTATAGAACAGTAACGTATCATTAACTTTATAACGTTGTATTCATTACTAATCCAAACGTTTTAAATACATTCATTGAAACGTTATGATCTTTGATGAAGTGTTTTGAACATTCAAATCAAAACACTTGTATACATTGATGAAACGTTTTGAATGTATTGAATGAAATGTTGTAAACGGCTGAGTAATGAGTATGGGGCTATGAAAGGCCAACGATACATTAGAAAGAGGGATTGTATTTCTAAGCATTTTGATATTCTCTGAGAATTGCAGAGTATTTGTTTGATGAATCCTCTTTTCTGAAATAAGCATAAGTTATGTGGTTTATCTCTCTGTCATTCCGGACTGATCTTACCTTTTCTCCCTTTGCTTTCAACTTCCAAAAGGGAACCTTGCACTGGAACGGTCATTTTTTTATTTAGGCCAGTGTAAGCAAGTATTTGGATCCACCGTTGTACAAACCAATTTGGGTAATTGACACTTAGGTCATTTACCAATTTGTGCATCACTAGTTTTTGTGACTTGACTGGGGAACTTGTTTGTTTCCATTAATTTTCTTGAATTTAGATCAGTCAATGTTTGTTCAAATGGCCACAAAATTGCCTATTGTCAACACTAATGGAACTCAGGATCTTCTTGTATATCCTATTGCCAGCACAGTTGATCTATAAACTGTAACCACTGTTACAGCATCAGCAGCACCTTCCACTTCGAACGCATCACTATCATTTGAGGACAAAATCGTAGCCATGCTAGGAAAGATGGCAGCCATGCATAAAGGGATGATGGCTTTGCTAGTTCATCAAGCTGCAGTGGCTGCTTGAGCAGCACCTCAAAAAAATTTTATATCATCACCATCATTTCCATCATCAACTATTCCTTCATTTCCACTGGCTGCTGCCACCAATATCCCGAGAGAGGAACCAATCAGGCCTACTTTCGAGAATTGTCCTAGCATTTTGCCTCCTCAGGCAATTTTGGCATCATCAGTTGTTCAACCAACCATCATATCACCTTCAATACCGCCATCTTTTATTCCTCATTTTGCAACTCGTGGGGAAGTAGAATCACTCCTGAAGAATTCACAGACTCGAGATCATGAATGGGTCAAAAGTGACTATTGCCCACCATACCCTCTTGTTTTGTTAAGCAAGTCATATCCTAAGGATTATGTGAGTCCTAAATTTCTCAAATTCATTGGTCAAACGGGGAATGTAAAGGAGCACATAAGCCGTTTTATTGAGGTTTTGAGAGCCCATGATTCAAACAATGACCTTAGATTGAAGGAGTTTTCGAAGTCCCAGTCAGAAAAAGCCTATACTTGGTATAACAATTTGGAGCTAGGTCTTGTTGAAACTTGGGAAGACATGGAGGCCATATTTCACAAGAAATTGTTTATTAGTGAAGAAGTCTATACCATTGTGGACTTAAGTAGAAAACGCCAAGGCCATCTGAAGGTCATGTGGAGTATGTGCGAGGATTTGGAGATCTGGCGATGTCCTGCATCGAAACTGTGGCGGAGGATAAATTTGTCGAACGCTATATAAATGGAGTTCTTCCCGAATACGGAATCCATCTGGAGAATTTGAAAGTCTTAAGTTTTACCAGATTGTATGAAGCGGTCAAAAAGACCAGTGCTTCGATGCCTAACCCTGCCAAGAAGCTCGAAAGAAGACGAAATGAGACTATTCTAATTGACGACAGTCCTTCGAAGAAATCAAATAAGAATGAGAACAAGGGTTCTCATGACTCTCGAGATCTTCCAACTGAGCCAGATTGTACACCGGCTATATTCAATATCTTGTTTGATAATTGGGTGAAGGATAACGGTGTCAAAATCGATGTCCCGAAGAAGGTGGCATTAGCAAAAGATTGGAGTAATTTGAGATTCTGTAAGTATCATCAGTACATAAGCCACAACACCTATGATTGTTATTCTATGAGGAAGATTTATTATCTTCGAGTGAAGCTTGGAGAAATTTAATTGTAGCCCGTAACAGTTCACATTAATCTTTTACCAAATTATAAGGGTAAAGGGGTTGCTGTGAATGTCATTGTTTCGGAGGTGACCAAAGATGTCGTCTATCCTCCGAGGATAGACTTTTGAAATATCAAAGGCTCGAAGAGAGTATGAAAGAAATAAGCTTTTCGAAGTCTGAACAAATAGTCATTCGAGCGTAAGCTCAGAGGCTATCATTACGAGAAGCAGAGGAGGAATGTGCCAATGTTATCTCAGAAGAAGGTCTGATAACTTTTGGACCAGAGGATATGATGGTTTCATATGAAAACCATGGAAGACCCTATACTTGAAAACTCTGTTTTATAGGGTGTGGACATTCGAAGATCCTTGGTGGATGCGAGATCTTCTCTGAATATTATTCCAATACACATTTTGAAGGCTATTGGAGTATCATCCGAAAGGGTGATTCCTCGGGCGATGAGAATCTATGGTTTCGATGCTCGAAGCCAGTATGCTTTGGGTCATGTGACCCTCGAACTGCAGGTTGGGCCATACATATATCCAACCTTGTTCCATGTGTTGGACAACGAACCAATATATCATATTTTGTTGGGAATACCTTGGATTCACAGATGCAAGCTTGTCCCTTCAACTTACCCTCAACGCTGCAAAGGCATTTGAAATGGTAAGATGGTTCGACTCGTTATCGAGCCTTGCCCATTCGATTAGCTCAAAGTTCTTTTGGCAGATGCTGCCGAGTAATATGAGCTTGCACCAGCTGGTGAGTGTCAGGTTTAATTCCCCCGAGGAATCTCTATTCTAGCATGGCCAACACTCTAGGCCAACCTTGATATGCCTTTATCTGAATCTGGACCTTTGAAAAGGAGGGTAGAAGAAGAAAAGAAAAAAGGAACAGAAGAATGAAAAGAAGGAAGAAAAGAAAAGACTGGTTGAGTTTGAGATAACTGTCAAACAACCTGCCTCGAAAGCTTGTTGCACTCGTGTTGTTATGCTTAAGGGGGCATCATATATCATGTGTGGTCTGAATCTGATCAGCAAGAACAAGAAGATCCTCTTTCAAAGGTTGTATCGAAAAGAATAAGTATTAAAGTCTCTGAGCCTAAAGCTTATAATGTTGAAATCCCAAGTGATGAGGATAGTGATAACATCCCATCAATGACAGAGATTTTTGAAGTACAACATGATATTCAACAAGCACCAGAACAACTTGAAGATAATGTGAAAAAGTCCATTCTTGTAATAAACCAAACAAAAATAATTGGGTTAATGTATAAATAATGAAAGATTAGGGGTTAATTTAAATGACTGTCATGTTTGAATTTGACTACTTATGATTAGTGAGTTGTACTATAGGAAACTAGGAGCATCACACACATTCATAACTTCTTAAGTTATGACATGTGGCTACGATCTTGTAAGAACTTCTAATATAAAATTAATGGCAGAGATCTAAACCAAGAATTAGAAACAACTCCCTATAAGAAAGAATTCAAACTAGAATAGCAACTAGTTAATTAAGGCTAGAATTCTAAATCAAAATTAAGAATTAGAAACAACACCTTGTTAGAAAGAAATCAAATTAGAAAGAAACCAACTGAAGCTAGAATACTAATTTAAGGGCCGAGATTCAAATAACCTAATCTAAGGGTAGAAAATTAAACTTCTAAATTCTAGAATAGTAAGTTCCTAGGAATCTATATAAGCCCTAGGCTTACTGAACAATGGGAGATTGATCAATTGCTTAGAGAAGAAGGAAGAAGAAGAAGAAGAAGAAGAAGAAGAAGAAGAAGAAGAAGGTGTAATTTTCAAACACCAACCAAAATTCAAGGTAAGTATTCAAGTAAAACACTATTTTTGATTTAATTAGGAGTACATGTTATATTCTTTGAGTAAGACGTAAGGTATTATTATTTATTTATAAAGATAACCTTAAACATGATTTTTTGGATTTGAATACTATGATGTAATTAAGTTGATTTAAGTAAGGTTTGTGTAACGAAATCATTGGGTTTTGTACGAATTATTGAGTTAATTAATGTTGTTAGATAAAGTTACGTGATAAAAGGATGAAAAATAGGAAGTTTGGGTGAAAACATGAGGTTCGGCAGACCCCTTGGTATACCGAGAATCACACAGGTGGTTTGGCAGACCCTCGGTATACCGAGCCAAACTTTTGGGAAAGCAGGTCTCTGGTTGAGCTGCCGAAAGATCTTCGGAATACCAAAAGGCATGCTGAGGCCCACAGACAAATTTTTAGGTCCTTGGTTAAGCTGCCGAAGGCGACCTTCGGTATACCGAAACAACCGTAGGAATTGATGACTTTTGAGTCGAACTCCCTCGGCAGTTCGGTATGCCAAAAGGTCCACCGAACCACCCGAGGACAGTGCTCGGCAAACCTAAGGGGAGACCCTCAGTATGCCAAAAAAAATGCAAACGTGGTCCCAATGATATGAAACTGTACATGCACAACTAAAATAACTGTTTGGGATTGTCTTTGATGTTAGAATTTGAATTGGATAAATATTTTGCATAAAGTACCTATGGAGGGGGTTTTGGCTATGCCTACCAACATGTGATATTTTGATCTGAGTTTTTATCATATTAAAGCATGTTGTACTCATATTATATTGACTTTATTACACATGATCGCATAATTATAGTTAATGGTTGAAATTCCGAAGGAGTTCGGTATACCTAAAGGTCTACTGAAACACTCGAGGATAGTGCTCGGGAGACCTAAGGGGAGACCCTCGGTATGCCGAAAATTGCGATTATGCTCTGATTGATGTGAAACTTTGCATACATGTTATATTTGACCTAATTAGAATAATTATGATGTTGGGATTGATGAACTATGAATATTTTTCATTGTGTGCTCTTTATGGAAGATTTGCTATATCTGACCAACGGGTGATATTTTGATTGAACTTGTTTTGGGCTCTAAACTTATTATGGACACGTTTTATATCTAATAATACACTTGCTCATGTACACAAATTGTTTGATTAGTTAATGTGCACGGATCTCTACACTTGCACAGCATATGCCTATATTTTTGCATAATAACCTTGTATTGGTCTAATGTATTGAATTAACCGTCATAACTTTATATTGCTGGAGTCTATGACCATAATAAGTGTTCCTATAGTTTGAGAATCATAATATTTATGAGGAAGTCCCAGATGGATTGATTTGCAAGTGTTGAGGGACTGATCATCCCAACAGACCAACCTTCTATTTTCACCCAAGGTAAGAAAAAACCTATTTTGGTATGCCTCAAGAGACTTGTGGTAAGATGATATGTGAGGGACAGTGAAGCCCAATATCTGAATCATAAGAGTGTAGTTATGTTAGTATGTCAGGTAATGTATGGTTCAAAAAGGAAGTTCTAAGTGATGCTTTTAGGGTTGTCCCTGTGATAAAAAATAAGTGAGGGAATAGTGCCCTCTAGGTCAAAGCCCCTGGAAACTATGTTGTTCACATAGAATAATCTACTATTTCTGCCATTTAGTGCGGATGAGTTCTGGGTGAATCATCTTGGCTAGTATGATTAAAATCATATGTGGAACCTATACTAATCGAATGCCAAACAGCATGCATATTTACACATCATATTATTGCGCATGACTCACATGTGGTGATTATATATATATTGTTGCATGAGCATGCATTCATTCATTAACAATTGAACCAGCATATTGCATTGCACATCTCATTCATATCATTATATGCATGTACTGACTATTCTGTTCTTATCTATGGATTACCATTGAAGAGTAACATTGTCCCTACTTCAATCGTAAATACTGTTGGACTTGTTTATTTATTAAGCTAGTGTAGCTTACACTTTCGAGCACAACATATTTCAGGACCTATAGATGATGGACAACATGACCATTAGGACTGAGATGGAGGAAATGAAGATGCTGAAGATATTAGTCATTATTAGGACTTTATTTAATGATTTTAGTAGAACTTGTAGTAGGGCTTATTTTCTGTAGTTTAGTACTTATTAGGTTTGATTTTTAGTAGGTAATAGGGATTGATTTGAAGCATGAGACTAGTTATATTTTATTTCCGCTATTTTCTGTTTGAAGATTGTTTTGGGTT
>JAUPMG010150418.1:0-11033 GCA_031762675.1 Pachysandra terminalis
TTTAGACTAAGACTGTGAAAACCTAAAAATTATTAGATTTTAATTCTAGGCGTATTTTAGTTACTTATATCTTACTAAAACTATTAGAACTTCCGCTTACGAATCTAATGTTGCTAGCCACACCCATAGAGATACGAGGTGAAGGTTGCACTTGAACTGGAAAACCTACGTAATCGAGAATTTCCGGTTCGGGTCATGACAAATACATAACCAATGGTAGACATGGAATCACTAGAGAGTGTATTCCAATTAGCATCGATGAATCCCTCAAGGACAGCGTGATACTTATGATAGTGAATACCATAATACAGAGTTTTCTTAAGATATTTCATTACCCTGTTTATTGCATCCCAATGTACAGAGTTGGGTCTACTAGTAAATCTTCCTAGTACTCCTACAGCATAAGCTATATCAGGTCTAGTACAATCTGTGGCATACTGCAAACTAACAACTATACTAGCATATTCTTTCTGAGTAAATGCATCAGAACTGCAGACTACCAACTATACTAGCATATTCTTTCTGATTAAATGCATCAAAATCTGAATCAGAAGGAAGTAAACGGATGCTAGGGTAAAAAGGTGTGCAGACAGGTTTACAATCGTAATAATTATATTTCTTAAGAATTTTCTCAATATAATGAGACTGATCTAAGATTATGCCATTATCAGTTCTAGTAATTTTTATGGCAAGTATTACACTTGCTTCACCTAGATCTTTCATATCAAAATTACTACTAAGTAGCTTTTTAGTCTCATTTATTACTTTTAGATTAGAACCAAATATTAAAAGATCATCCACATATAGACACATGATCACATGGACTCCATTAAATCTCTATGATAAATACATTGATCACTATCATTAGTTCTAAATCCATTATTAATTACATATTGATCAAATTTATCATGCCACTGTTTAGGTGCTTGTTTTAAACCATATAAATATGTCATTAGTTTGCATACTTTATCTTCATCATCAGAAGCTGCAAAACCATCAGGTTGATCCATGTAAATTTCATTTCTAGATCACCATTCAAGAAAGATGTTTTTACATCCATCTGATGTATTATTAAATTCTTAATTGTTGCTATAGCAATAAGTATTCTAATAGAAGTAATTGTAGTGACAGGGGTATGGGTGTCAAAAAAATCAATATTTTCTTTTTGTCTAAACCCTTTAGCAACTAATCAAGCCTTAAATTTATCTATAGTTCCATCTGATTTTAATTTTCTCTTAAGAACTCATTTGCAGCTTATAGGTTTACATCTAGGAGGTAACCCTACCAATTTCCAAGTTGGATTGGAAATTAAAGAATCCATTTCATCATTAATGGCTTCTTTCCAAAAGTCAGTCTGGAGAGGACAGCGCCTCTTCCACAGAATTTGGATCCCCCTGAATATTGTAAACATAATATTCGGGTCCAAAATCATTTTCAACTCTTGCTCTTTTGCTTCTCCTAGGTTCGACTTCTAAGTCTTCTTGACTAGCAGCTATAGGTGCAGATGTACTAGGTTCACTAGAAACTAAACCCCCACTATTTCTAAATTTATATGGAAATTTATATTCAAAGAATTCAGCATCTCTAGATTTGATTATTACATTATTTTTCAGAGCTAGAAATCTGTAGGCATTACTAGTTAGATATTAACCCATAAAGGCACACTCAGAAGCTCTAACTCCTAATTTAGGTCTTTTGGGATCAGGTAGCCTTACATAGGCTAAGCAACCCCAGAAACAATAATAATTTAAATTAGGCTTCCTATTTGTCCATAACTCAAAAGGTTAAATATGAGTTTCTTTATGAGGAACTCTATTTAATACATAACAAACAACTAATATAGCATCTCCCCATAAAAAGGAAGGTACTCCTGAACTAATCCAAGTTGCATTAGTAAGTTCAACTAGGACTTTGTTCTTACACTTAACAACTCCATTGGATGCTGGAGAATAAGGAGCAGTCACCTCATGAATAATACCTAAGGTTTGAATATAGAGATCAAATCTAAGTAATTCATATTCTCTACCTCTATCACTCCTAAGTCTCTTAAATTTCCTATTAATTTGATTTTTAATTTCTTTCACGTAAGTCTTAAAAGTCTCAAAGGCATCACTTTTATTTTCCAGTAAATAAACATAGGTATATTTAGAGTAATCATCTATAAAGGTAATTAAGTATCTTTTTCCTCATCGGGTTAAGATACCTTCTAATTCACATATATCTGAGTGAATTAATTCTAATAATTTTTTTTCTCTATTTACTGATTTAAACAATTTTCTGGTTATTTTAGCCATGCTACATGATTCACATTTCTCAAAATTTTCATTGCTTAATTTAGGAATTAATTCTAAACTACTCATGTTCTTTACATATTTACCAGTTAAATGACAAAGACGAGCATGCCAGACATTCACACAAGAAACGATATAAGCAGAACTAGTAGATGCTTTATTGATTGATTCAACATTCAAATTAAACATTCTGTCACAAGCATACCCCTTCCCCACAAAAATCTCGTTCTTAGCTGTTACATACTAGTCAAATTCTATGGTCTGTTTAAAATCAGCCTTATTAAGGAAGAAACCAGAAACTAAATTCTTCCTAATTTCAAGAGTATGAAGAACATCCTTTAGCAACATCGTGCGGCCAAAGGTAAACGACAGTTCTACGTCACCCACTCCCACCACCTTAGAAGTGTGAGAATCTCCAAGTAGAACCTTCTTATCATTCTCTACAAGGGAGTATGATTTGAACCAGCTTCGATCATGACAGATGTGCTTGGAAGCACAAGTATCTGCCCACCACCCATTAGTTCCTTCGAGTATATTTACCTCGGTAATCATGGCAACAAATGCTTCTTCTTCAGTCACGTTTTCCTGTCTAACAGGTGCACGTTTCCGAGATCTGCAAACCTTGGTTGTATGCCCAGGTTTGCCACATACAAAACAGTAGAACACTGTAGTATTAGCATGTGTATTCTGCCTGGCAAGGGGTCCTTGGTTGTTCTTCTTAGGATTTGGGTTCCCACGGTTCTGAGCCGGATAGGGTTTGTTCTTTATAATCTTCCTCTTTGGTCTCATCTTGTCCTCGGGCTTATAATCACTCATACTTACAAAGTGAATCTCGCTTAAAGGTTCATAGTGCAGTTCATCCCTCTTGTCTTGCATCCTAGCTTCTTGTTCTATACGTAGACGTGTAATAAGGCTTTCTAGGGAGAATTCTTTGGTTTTGTGTCTAAGGGAATTCTTGAATTCTTTATAAGAAGGGAGGAGCTTATCGATCACAGCGGTCACTTGGAACTGCTCATCGATTTGCATTCCTTCAGAAAGAATTTCATGTACTATAAGTTGGTCATGGGTTTGGGTCACAACTGACTTTCCATCAACCATTGCGAACTTAAAGTCTCTACTAACAACATACTTTTTAGTTTTGGCCTCTTTAGTGTCATATTTTTTCTGTAGGGCGATCCATATGTCTCTTGCAGTAGGGAAGGTCTGTTCGTAGTAATCATGTAGGTCATCAAACGAGCATTTCAGTATGTAATTCCTACACATAAAGTCATCATTTTCCCATTTCTGCACAATGTCCGATTGTGCATCCGCATCTTCATTCTCAGTAGTTTTATTCCTAGGGTCTTCTTAAGTAAGGATGTTGGCCACTTTCATAAGGGTAAGGTAAAACATCATTTTTTGTCTCCATGTTTTAAAATGGGCACGACCAAATTGGAAAGGTTTATTCTACTCACTAGGTCTGGTAACAGGTATAGCTAAAGGATTCTCCATGAATGTAAGAAACATCTAAAAAATGTTGGAAATATATCAAATAATTTGATCGAACAATACCTTTTTTGCCCAATTAAATATGTATGAAAGAAATAATTTTACTTCACTGTTCAGTTGAGGCAGAATGAGGTGCAGTCCAGGTCACTCTTGTTAAGACGTTTCACGCCTCTGCAGGGACTTTCCGAAGCAGGCAAAAGTAGCACGACGCCCCCCAAGATACAACAGCCCTCTCAACTGTGTTTTACTCTCTCTGTACTGCACTAACAGAGAGGAACGAACCCACTAACAATGGCAAAAAGCTTTGTCCAACAAGGCAAAACAGAGCAATCAATAAAGCAGAGTAACAATAACAATTATGTTGCCAACGGTCAGATAAAGTCAAACTAAAATAGTCAAAATAAACCTGTTTGGGTTTGTCCAAAAAGATAGAACCGCACGCGTGCGATCCGAACAGACCGTGTGTGTGTGTGTGCGTGTGAGCGCACGCAATGTGGGCGTGCGCGCACGTTAAGGTTTTCCAAAAGGATAGAATCGCACGCGTGCGATCCGAGTCGACCGTGTGTGTGTGTGCGTGTGTGAGTGCACACAATGTGGGCGTGCGCACACGTTAAGGTTTTCCGGAGCCGCCATCCGAAATCCTCTTAGACTGGCGCCTTTGCTTGTCACTCAGCCTCACGGGCATGAGCCCTCCTTGTTCCCCTTCACAAACTCATAAGGCTTATGGAATGAGAGGGTATATATACCACTCTCCCAAACTCTCAAGTTTTCAATGTCGGATAAGGAAACATTTTTTTACACAAAGCTGAAAACTAAAAAGACCAAGTTTCAACTTTTGTAAACAACAAAAAAGAGAGATTTTTATATAAATATACCAACATCATCCAAGCGTAGATTAGTTTTGAACAGTCAAAAGAACTAGTTTGGCCATAAACAACCCACTTTTTCACTTTTTAAACTGGTGTGATGTTAAAGTTAAATCTATTTAGGTGAGATATTTGTCGAAAACATCGCAAGTCGTTGAGAACAATAAAAGTTGTGTTGCTTGTAGGTTGCTGCTTTATTTATCTAACATTTATCTAAATAGAAGAAAATCTTTTTTCTTTCTTTTTTTTGGGTAGTAAATAGAAGAACATCTTACAAAAGTGATACTAGGAGTGTGATGGGAATTGGGCTGAAGATAAGTCTGATTGACCTAAATGGATATTAGGGTTAAACTCTGGGCTTAGTAGGATTAAGAAATTAGGAAACAACCTCATATTGGTTAAGTTTGGGGTTTTGTACAGCTTAGGGAAAGCACATCGTCTGCGATATTTTGGTGCAACACCATGGAAGCACGAAGAAATTGGTTATCGATCAATCTAAAACCCTTAAAAAGAGACAATAAGTAGCAACTTGGATTAGACTGGGTTAGGGTTGCAGTTTGATATAACTGAAATGGTGAATTGGCGAAAATATTGGAAGTATCTTATTGTTAGATATTTTTGAAAAATTCAAAGATTTCGTTAGTTAGTTGTTGAGAAGGAAGTTTGAGATTTTGATATTGGTGATGACGGGTTTGTAAAGGACCAAAAATATATTAGAAATTAGTGACAACTAACATATGAGAACCAGTCTTCTAGAGAAAAGGTAGGAAATTTGTTTCAAGACAGCCTAAATCGTTGCGCAGCCGTTCTGTCAAGAGCGTTCCTTGTCAACTTTGACCTGTAGATAAGACAAAGAGAAGAGACAAGAAGGAAGGGAATATTGAAATAATTAGGAAGTCAGTTAGAATGTAATCTCAGAGCAGTAAAACCTCAGAGTTTGAAGACTGATCCCTTTCTCTTTCAGTGCCTTTACTCACTGTGGTCTTTTATTTCTTAAGTTCAGAGAAGTTTTAGATTCTCTAAGCTTCAGATTTTCAGGGTTTCTAGTCTGCAGTTTAAGACCCAGATCTCGATCCTCTTCAATGGAGGATGCGCACTGTTATTTGTAGAGAGTTTTCCACTCCAAATAGAACAAATGTCACTTGGCTAAGCGTTCAGAGAGGGGCCCTCACGCGCTAAGCATATCCTAAGTGACACGTGATCCTAAAACATATCCTGAAGGACACGTGCTCTTCAACACGCCTAAGTTACTTCCAGAGAAAGAGTTGTAATCAGTTCAAACATTAAAAACCTGCTCTGTGATAGGTTGCTTTGGAACTCGAGCAACACGGATCGAATGACGCGTGTTACTTTCATACAAATCCCAAGAGCAACGTCGCCATCCTTGCCGTCATTCCAGAAAAGACAAAAACCCCCTTTACATAAGTTAGAAAGCAGATATTATAAGTAGGTGAGGTTTTACCATTTGCTTTCCATTCTGAGAAACCGTCTCTATTAGCTTTTTAGAAGAAAATTCAATGTTATAAATACCTTTATGAATTCATATACTTCGAAGGAGACTCCCTTTAGCCGCTATCTTCCTTCAAAGAAAATAAAAAACAAATGTATACTTACAAGATGATCAATGTATTCTCGAATTACCCATATAGAGAACTCGAAGTTGAGTGTCTCATCAGGGAACTTGTTTTCATAATCAATAGTCCCTATAAAGAAGAGTATGTCTTGAAATCCCTTACGGTTCATAGCTACAGTAACCAATCCGAGTACCTTCTACTTGAATGAAATCAGAACTAAATATGTGAATTCCTTCAAAGTGAAGTGAGTGGACGCTCTCAAAGTCCGCAAGAAGCCAATCTTCAGGAAATACTTCTGGAGATGGCGTACCTTCGACTTCTAAAGCTCTTTCCATTGAGGATTTGCTTCTAGAAGTCCAAGATATAACTCGAAGTCAATTCATAAGAATGAATAAAAGCGACTTCGAGTGCTAGTTTGTAATTTGGATGCATAAAAGAGTGCGTTCATGGGGGTAAACCCAAGTCTATGTCCTTCGATGATGACATAATCCTTAGTCTTTTTTAGGGTGACAGGCCCTTAAACGAATTGACAATCTCAAGGTGGTTAGCCTCGAATTCACCTTAGGAGGAAGGAATATTCTTCCTTCGAATTCACCTTTGGCAAGAGGGAACATACCTCTTTCGAATTCACCATCTGGAGGTGGTTGGCCTTCAAGTTCACCATCTGGAGGTGGTTACCTTTCGAGTTTGCCTTTGAATCCACTTTAGCAGGAGAAAATATACTTGTTTTGTGATCCCTTTAAGAAAAAACATAATAAGTGGTCCTTCGAAGTCTATGGACGTGATCCAAGAATGACTTCTGAGTTAGAAAGTACAAAAAGTTCCCTTGAGCGCATTCCCTCCCCTCGAGGGAACTTTCTTTGAGTAGAATACCTTTAAAACGTAAAGGTATGTAATAAAATCACTCGAAGTCTGTTCTAGAGAATAAATAGATGTGACTTTAAGGCTTTATTGAAACCTTAACTATTTGAGGAGTTTATTGGGGGTAGAAGGCCCCTAAATATGTCCTTCGAGTAAAATAAAGTCCTTTGAAGGAAGAGTGAAATCCTCTTTCCCTCGAGTGCTTAGAAGGCAGTGTGCCGTGAGAACACAAGTCCTTGTCCTTTTGAAAATTTCAAAAATGAAGATTGCTTGTGTTTGTGGAGTTTGGGACACGTAGCGTTCCCCCACAAGCTAATTCAAAAAGGTTGCTTCTCATAGAAGTTTTCCTATTTGGTGATAAGGACGGTCAGATATCTTTGAGCCGGTTAAAATATCACATTTTCACCAAACGGTCTAATCACCGTACACAGTAGTTGACAGTTGGCACGTGAAAGACGGTTGTACAGCCGTTATAGCTTTATTTGAATGATTCAGTGTATGCAGTTATACCCAAAAACGCGTACACGCGCTTTTAAGATAGCGTCACGTGTCTAGTGGGGTATAATTAGCCCGTCTGATCACCAATATGTTGAATATAGATTGACGATAACTTATGATTGAATCGATAATTAATTTGAACTTTTTGATGCAAAATAAAAAGGGAATAGATTAGGTTGATCTTTGGTTTGAAGGTTCCTGAATGTTGTAAACGAATCGGATCACGTATATCAATGTACACAAATCTGAATTTGCAATCTATTGAACTGACAAACGGTCGGAATATGTTTTTACTAGAATCTTGCAGGAAGAAGAAGAGGAGAGATTCTTCAGGATTGGAGTCTCCAAACTGTGTAACATAGTGGAAAGGGAGAAGTTTTATATCTATAAAAGACTCGATTCAACTCAACCTAAGACTCTCTCCTAAACATAAGAGATTTGAGTCCAAGCAACACATGATCTTAATTATATGCATTTTATGTAAAATATATTTTATAAATAAATATCTAAAAAGTATGTATTTAATTATAAGTATAAGTATGTTTATACTGGCTCGAGCCCGACCCGGCCCAAGCTTCGGGCTGAACATTGTTTTTGCCCAAGCTCAACCATTATATCATTTGCCAAGCTCAAACCCGAACTGGCCCTACTCAATGTTGGCCTATCTACTATAAAACTACAATAGTTGAAATTCAAGTTACTTAAAACAGATAATAATGTAAAGATAAATTGTCAACTTATTTAAAATTGAATAAGCTTAAAATACATTATATGTTTTTATAAGCAATATAATAACATAATATCTTTTTATAAAAAATAAATGCCATTCTTTTCTTTTTTATTTTATTTTTTTCTAAAATCCCAAGTTTGAAACACCAGGTCAAGCTGAACCCATCAGGATTCAGGATTGATCCAACCATTTTATTGACTATTATTGAGGGAGATGCTCCCTCTGTCTCTCACCCACTACTTGTCAATGTCTGAAGAGAGTCTCCAATTTGTTTTCAAGACTAAGTGAGCCACAGTGAGCTAATAAAAAATGGCAGCGAAACAAGCTAGTTCCACAAGGTTTTTGAACTCGTCAATGTCTTAATATTCTCCAATGCATGGTTTTGGTTTCAAGTCTTAATGTAAGCCATAGTCTAGGATCTATGATCCACCCTGGGACTCACCTCACCACCTCATGATTCATGAATGATGATAACAATAGCTGTTTGGTAATAAATATTATTGGCTAAGGCTAGTTTTGTAAACTAACACTGCTGTGGTTAGGAGAGCGGATCCTGTGCGGGTGGCCAAGCCGTGCAGGTGAGTGCGGGCGGCACTCTATTGGCCACCCGCACATGTGAATGAAAGAAAAAAATGCTTGTTTTTTTTTCTCTTTCATTCACATGTGCGGGTGCCCAATAGAGTGCCGCCTACACTCACCCGCACGGCTTGACCACCTGCATCTGATCCACCGCCCTGTGGTTAGTTATACCGATGCGGTTATTTTCTCAACTCCTGACACTTGATTTTTTCTTATTCAACCAAATTTAATTATTTTTTTTTCTTTCATTCACATGTGCAGGTGCCCAATAGAGTGCCGCCCACACTCACCCGCATGGCTTGACCACCTGCATCTGATCCACCGCCCTGTGGTTAGTTATACCGATGCGGTTATTTTCTCAACTCCTGACTCCTGATTTTTTCTTATTCAACCAAATTTAATTGCGTCTCCCATTTCCTTAAGTTGGGCTCCAAAAATCGTCTTATACATAAAGCCGGGACACGGCGTTATTGCCTTTGAGTCTTTGACATTTAGGCGGCAATTTCTATCAATCTGTTAGCCTTAATGAGGTTTGCACACACCCGGTACCGTACTAGTCTTGTCTTGTGTACTATGTATAGTACGGAGGAACAAGTCAATCAACATATATTTCCATCTTCAAACCGAGAGCTTTTCTCTCTCTCTCTCTATATATATTATTTAATATACTTGTTTGAATACTTCAAAAGTGTATTTTGCAAGCGTTCAATTTGATAATTTTGATCTTGAAAATGGATAACAGATTGATTAAAGATGGTTAGTAAACACCTGTGGAAAAAATTATTTAGAAGTTTGTGTAGAATAAAAAATCTATATTTTATAAAAATTTTGTTCGTGAAGATAATATAGATAAAATAAGTATTTTAAAAATTTTAAAGGGACATATATATGACAATAAGATATATTTCATTAAAACCATACTGATTCCTACAAACATAATTTAAAAAAAACAAGTAGTACCTTAAAAAAAAATCAAATATAATTTTTGTGAAATCGCTTTTCACTTGAATTTATCTCACTTATTTATTTGAAGCACTTTCGGACTCGAGAATTACTTCTACGGGTCGAACTAGGAATGTCAAACACGCTTTAAAGTCAAAGATAACCCTGCAACTTTATTGCTTTCTTAGAAAAAATGAAAAGAAAAAGAAGTTTGAAATTCATGGTTGTTGCTTTAGTAGGAAGTCATAGTCATACATACATACATTGCCATCTCATGTTGGACCCAATTCCACCTTCTCAAGATCATGATCAATTATTATTATTGTTCTTTTTAAAAAAAAAATTAGGTGAGATAGTCATTGCTTAACTCAAATCTTGTTGGTGGTTTTCCATAATCAAAACTTCCTTAATTGGATAAGCTCCCAAATGGGTGTAATCATTTGGTATTGGCGATGACGGATTTGTAAAAGGATAAATGTATTAGAAGGAACCAATTACAATCATCAACCAGAGAGTGAGGTAGGAAGTCTGTCTCAAGACAGCCTAAACCGTCGCGCAGTCGTTCTATCAAGAGCATTCTTTGTCAATATTGATCTGTAGAGAAGACAAAGAAAAGGGCTAGAAGGAATGAGGGATTGCAATAACTAAGGAAGGAGATTGAATGCAGTCACAGAACAATAAAACCTTATAGGTTTGAAGACTTCTCTCTTTCTCTTTCAGTGTCTTTACTAACTGTTGTTTCAGGGTTACGAAATCTGGTTTTTACTTCAGACTTTCGATTTTTTAGATATTTCGGATCCTCTTCAATGGAGGATTGACACTAGTATTTGTAGAGAATTTCCCACTCTCAGTAGGACAAGTGTCACTCGGTTAAGCGATTTAGAGGAGGACCCTCGAGTGCTAAGTGACACATGGTCCTGGAAAATATCTTAAGGGGTGTGTGTCTTTCAACATGGCTAAGTTACTTCCAGAGAAACGAGACCAAACCATTTCAAACCTAAAAAACTGCTCTGCAAAAGGTTGCTTTGGAACTTGAGCAGCACAGTTCTGAAGACGTGTGTCACTTTCACACAAGTTCCAATGAGCAACGTCACCATCCTGCCACCATTCTTAGATAAGACAAAACTCCCTTTAGATAGGTTAGAAAGAAGATATTTATAAGGCGGTGATAAGTCGGTGAGGTTTTCACCATGTGCTTTCCATT
>JAUPMG010150428.1:0-11033 GCA_031762675.1 Pachysandra terminalis
TTGGAATTTGACTTTGACTTCAAAATTTAAAATATTATTTAATATAAAAAATGTTTTGTTTTGCTTGGTTGTAAAAACGGTTTGTATTATTTAATGTTAAATGAAGTTTTGTTTTTACTTGATAGTCAAAACCTGTATTGAATGAGGAGAAAACGTTGGGAGTCGTTTGGACTGTTATAGTCCAAACGGCTACAAACAACTACAAGATTTATAAAAGCCATTAAAGGCCCAAACGTTCTCTTTTGTGGCCTATATAAGGAGGACCCTTCCCCCTTGTTCAGACACACAACTCAAGCAAGCTTCAAGCAACTTGAGCTCTCCTCCCCTTTCTTTCATTCGGTTTTTAAGTTTTTTGAAATTTCTGCAAAGAGCAGAATTCTTTAGTTTTCAAAGTTCTAGTCAAGTGCTACAACATCCTCTTCATCCTTAGCCCGGTACGACCGTGTAATCCATCGGAGGGAAAAACCGTTGAATCCTGTAGGCCAACCGCTAGACCCAGTACACTGCAGATATGATCCAAAATGGGGCGAATTTGGTTTCAAGGACGGTGACATCATCACGCTTCGGTTCATCAAATCAGATAAGTTTTGTTTATTTTTATTATAATTTTTGCGTAGCCGGTTAAACCCGTTTTCATCTTTTCATCATCTTGTCTTCAACCCAGTTATTAGAATCTAAGGATAGGTTTTAAGAGTGTTCTTATTGAGGAAAGTTCTGTCTAGGAGTCTGGGATTTAAGCAATTCATTGTGATTCTTCAGTCTTTTCTGAGAACCAACTTGATAGAGCATTCAGAAGAAAAACTCATATCCTCCAACAGTATCGCTAGTCCAGATCGAGATCAACCAAGACCAATCTGATCCTTGATCCCAAAACTTGAAACCTTTGTATGTGTATGTGTGCGTGAGAGAGAGAAAGGGAGAGGGAGAGAGTACTTTACCAAAGGCAGTAGTGAAGATGAAAATCAAGAACATGGTAGCCAGGACTTTTCTTGTCATGTATACTTGAACAGCCATTTCTTCACTTGCCTTGAGTTTCAATCTTTGGAAACTGCACAAGATTAGGAACTCTACCAAATTGCACTGTATTTATATCATTGAAAAAAGCAATACACGCGTTGTTCGTTATTCTAACCCTAGAAATATTACAAAGATGACAACCCACCTTGCCACTCTAGGAGTAACCTTACGCATATCCATATATATTAAGCTACGAGTATGGTACAAAAGGGTTCATATATAAGTCGCCAAAGATAATATGATTTGATCTCACAGAAGCCTAAGTCAATTGTCTGACCGTTCCCTATTTTCAATGAAATAAAACTATTAATTTTCGGTTAGTTAAAATAAATGTAAGGGATCAGTGGTCTAAGTATGGAGTTTCATGAGCCTATGTAAAAGGTAAATGTCCTAATCACATCAGTTTTAGGACATCCGTCTCGTTTTTTCGAAAAATTCGTTGCTATTTATAACAATGTAACAAGAGAACAGTTGATGAGTATGGATTACGCCATTTTCAACGGTGTTTTAACATTATCAAAATTAATTATGAGTGGTTACTTTTGCCTTTTAGGTGGACCAATTCAAATGTATGTTTCTCACCCAGCTCAAATGTTGTTATGAGTATCCTTTATCATGTGGTCTTGCATGGTTTACCCAATTCGAGTGTTGCCGTGAGTACCCTTTATCATGTGGTCACCTAGCTCGGGTATCACCCCAGGTACATTTCTTCAAAGTTGGTCAACGTGTTAGGTGGCATTGGAATGGTGTGCCATCTATCATGCTAGTATCACTGTCTACATTATTACTTTACTAATTGGATTCCATTTAGTTCCAAGGAAAATTTATGAATGGATTAATGAAATTTGATAGAGCATATATAAAAGATTTTCATGAAGAATTTAAAACAAGAGAAAAAATAGATTAAACAAATGGAATTAAAAAAAGGACGTCTAGTGAGGATTTGGGAACTTATCTATTGGTCATGACTACCAACATGAAAAGAACAAAATAAAAGGAAAAAAAAAAAAAAAATCAACCGTATTGCTTTATCCCAATTAATTAATTTGATTTCAGTAAAATATGTGTATGTAAGTATATATCTATATATATAGTGCAACCATACACATTTCTTATTTTGTATATTTATTTTTACATTTTTCTTTACTCAATTGTTTTTATTTTTTATTTTTCTATTTTATTTCTATACTCAATAGTTCCTCGATCTTTGACTATTTTCTACTTTGTGGTTTTCATTTTCTCCTCCTTCTATTTTTATTACTTAATAGATTGATAGTAGTTTATTAAAAGAAAAAGTACAATCATACACATCTTTGTTTTTGTATTTATTCTCTTGTTCTTCTAATATTTTTTGGTTTAGTTTTGTAGTTTTTTATTATCTCTTTGTGACAAAAGCTTCACTTTTATACATTTTAAAAAATAAAAATTAAATAATACTTTTAGAATCTAAAATAGTTTGTATATATTTGATACAAATTAAATAATTATGAATCCTTTTAGACCTTTTCATATATCTTCGATAAAAAATGCCAATGGGGAGTTATAATAATAATAATAATAATAATAATAATTATTATTATTATTATTATTATTATTATTATTATTATTGAATTTTGACATTAAAAATTATAACTCACTATATTTATTATTAATTTTTTAAATGTTACTTGATATGTTACATTCCTAATTCATAAAAATAAATTCTTTAAAGTAAGACTATGGGTAATATTTTATTAGTTTTAATAACTAGTTTTATAGTTTGATGAATTTTTGATTATTATGATACACTCTTTACATGAATGATAAGTCAATTGCTATTTTAGATATAATCTTAAAGTAACCTATATTAAAACCAAAAACTAAACTTTGTATTTTACTTTTTAAATTAAAATATTATATTTTTTTTTATTTATTAAAAGTTATAAATAATTTTATTTTATTACTAGAAGTATCATTTATTTTTTGCTTTATATACTTGCCCCCCTCCTCCTTATTATTCATTTGTTTTGAGAATATATCTATTTAAGCAACAACTATTTCTTAACTATAGGGCCAGGCTAGGCTCGGGCTTGGACACAATAAGATCCAACATATTTGTGTGTAAGCCCAGTTCGAACAGGCCCAAGCTTTGTCCACTGCCACAATATATTTGTTAGTAATTCCTTTCATATTGTTAGAGCTGGCAATTTCCAACCTGGCCCGTCAACCCGTTTGAATCTGCCTGAGTTTTAACGGGTTTGGGTTTAAGTTTTAAACCCATGGGTCAGGTTTGGATTAAGGATTTTAAACACACAAATAAACGGGTAGAGTTTGAGTTAGTCCCTCTAACCCGTCGGGTTATTATACTATACGTTTTACTTAGTATACCTTAAAAAGTATATACCAACTATATATACATACATTTATATACATAATGTAAAGAATAGGATATTTTCTTCCCCATTTTCCCTCTTCCTTTCCTCTCTTATATGATAGAGCTCGATTGCTAGATGTTGGAGCATTAGAGAAAAAGGTAGATTATTGTACGGTATATTGCATTATTATTGTTTACATGAAATTAAATAAGATTATATACAAAAATGAGTATTAAATTACAATATCATTGCAACTTGTAATAAGGTTTATTATATAAGACATTAGATGAGGTATTTAAAAATAAATATTAAAAATCTAATAAAATTAAATGGATCAAACGGGTTAAGGCGGGTAGGGAACCCGATCGAACCCGCCCAATTGCCACCTCTAGGTATTGTTTATGCATAAATAAATTTATAAATTCTGTATTTGCCTCTCTTTTTTACTTGATGCATGAAGAAGATTACACTTTTATCTTCACTGTTCAACTGCTCGTTTTCATGCTAAGGGTTGGTTCCAAGTCAGGAATTAGATTCTCAATACTAAGGAACATTTGGATGTATTCTTTGCTTACACTGACTCAAACTACTTCACAAGCCATTCCTCTCTTCTCTTTATTATCAGCTTTCTTTATGATTCTCAAACCTCAAATAGAGACCCTCTATATATATCTCTCTCCAGTTAGACCTATTCTTTCATGGTGGTTGCAGCCAAGTCTCTTTTTTTCCTTCCAAACTGGGGTTGTTCATGAGTTCCATGCAGAAAGGTCTGTGATAGTCAGACAAAATCTACACTGAGTTTGCCCGTGAAGGCATCAGCACCTTCGATGACTTCCATGCTACTATTCTACATATTTTCAAGTAAGATTTTCCAAATGGGGTGTTTGGCAACGACCTTGAAGTTGTTCCCTAATGGGTTTACCTTGTCTTGATCTTAGGAATTATTGATAAAAAAAGAAAAAGAGGAGTTCCAAACAACTCCTATATATATATATATATATTATATACACAAACACACACAATCTTCTTCTTTTTTCTTTTAAGAAGCTCCCCCAAACTTTCTCATACTTGTGTTATGATATGATCCAGTACCTTCAATGCAACATTGCCTGGTATGCATTATGTTGTACCAAGAGATAGAGAAATAAGGGTCAGTTTTCATTCTTCTCTACTTCTTTCTTCATTTCCCTTAATTTATTTTTCCACTGTACCTACTACCATGGTTTTATGGACCGGTCCGTACTGGGATCAGACCATTATAAACTATTATATTGCAGGGTTATGGACCGGCAGTCCGACAACCGGTACAGCCAGTCCGTACCAGGATCAGACCATTACAAACTATTATATTGCGGGGTTATGGACCGGTAATCCGACAACCGGTACAGCTGGTCCGATGATCGGTCTCGTCGATATCTTATCAGTCCAGCGGTCGGTATTGACAGTCCAGCAATCCGATGACCAGTCTTGCAGCCCAATGACCGATCCGGTAGCCTGACAACCAGTACCGTTGGTCCGATAATCAGTACTGCGGATCCCACAATCAGTATCGTTGGTTCGACAATGATCCCTCTGGTCCGACTACCAGATTCACCAATCCGACGACCGGTCCAATATGATAAAATAAATTTAATTAGTTTTTTTTTTCTACTATACCGGATCTAGACAGGCCGGTACCGCCAGTCCGGAGTAGAACCGACTGGAATTGGTCTGTTCCCCAGTTCCAATACATTAAAACTTGCCTACAACTGCTCTTGAGTGTTGTTTCTAACACTTAATTGACAAAATGCAGGACCTTCATACTGCTTGGTCAAACGAAAAAGATGAAAAAGAAAAGAAGAAGAAAATCGTGGAATGTCCACAAAACTCAACCTTGGGAAGGTAGACAGTATCACCATGCTGGCCGGAATGGTGACGCCTCCAGCTGCGATGATGCTAAAGAGGGTCGGGGAGAATTTGCCCCTAGTGCAGAAGATTAAGTACATCCCGGATGTTGTATTTGTTCCCTCGGCTACGATCATAGCTGTATTCTCCGTTAAGCTCTCGAGGCCGATCTTTAATATAAAACGCATAGCCTGACCATGAATCTACAAGATAGCAACAAGAATTTTTGATAAACATTCTCAATGTAATCCATGCTTTTATATAAATAAAACACATATATAAACGTATGCATGCATGCGTACGTGCACATACGTATTATTGACTATCCCCGCAAATATTTAATGCAAATGTTGTATGCGCCGATAACATCTTTAATATCTGCGAAATATATATATATATATATATATATATAGTCACACACATATCCTATTGATGCTTATTTTATCGTATTTTTTCTAATGATATAATTTATCGATTAGGATACGTTTGGATCGCATGAATTCAAAGACATATGAGAGTTTGAATGCATATAAATTGTAAATCTTATGATTTCAAATTCATATGTATTGAAATTTTGTCGTTTGGTTGACCGGTACCAAAAAAAGTAGATTTTCAAATTCAAAAAGTAGGACCGGATCGGTCGCCGAATCGACTGACGAGATTGATCACCAGATTGGGAACCAGCCACTGAACCGACAGGATTGATCGTCAGATTGACTGGACCGATCGTCAGTCCAAATCGAAACCAGTTTGGTGGGTTAACCTTTTAAACCATCCCAACGAAATATTTAGTTTACGTGGGAATTACAATAAACACTCCCAGGCTGTGAATTATAATTCTCATAAATCGTGAAAATTAGGTGTCTTTTTTTCCTCACGCGAATTTTAATTCCCGTGAAAATTAGTCATCCAAACGCAAGAATTGAAATTCATACCTACCAATTTCAATTCCCACCCCTGAATTCATGCAATCCAAACAGACCCTTAAACTAATATATGCATCAGACAATATTAACTCCTTAAAAATATTTTATATAAAATAAAATTAAAATCAATTTTTAATTTAGTCTTTTTTTTAATTTAATTTATTTTGGCTGCCTAACAAAAATTTTCTACCCCTGCCCCTATGTAGGCCATGGAGTACTATGCTCCTTTTGGGTTGCAGCTTTACTTTAATGCCAAACCTTGTGTTTTCAAGGAAGTTATATTCTCTATGTACCATTTCAATAATTAATACAATCCCTTGCAGCAAGAAGTTTTGATGCAAACAATCTACATTTGAAGTTGGAATTAACATTGGTCTTTAGTCTTTAATCTATCAATTTATACAATTATCTCAAGTTGTTCACCCATTTGGCATCACTAATTAAGGTTCAAAGACAAATATATCTATCATCTATAATGCCACAAATCAAGATTGGTGGACTTATTTTGCCAAATCCTGATTTACGACATTCACGTATAAACTCATAATCCATGGTTAATTAAAACCAATTATATTTTTGTTTGTTAGGATATACCAGAGCAGCTAATAGTGAAAGACAATAAGTAATTAAAAGCTATCAATTTTTATTTTTTTGCTTAAAATTGATAGCTTTTAACTTAAATATAAAAATTCCAGAGAACATGTATAGGTACTCGGATTGGCATGGACACCCATAGATGCCTTCCTATGATACTTGGCATCAGGACTCAGCTTATCGGCAGAAGACTCATGGTAAATATCAACTTATCAAAGGAGTTTACTCACATATATAGAATGAAATCTGCTGTCATGAACGAACGTCTGGGCTCATGACTATCGATGGATACTAAACATAACAGAACTCTCATTGATCAAATGGGATAAAAACGATCACTTGCAACGACTCCAGAATGCAACTCATCAGACAGCCTCCAAAACATATAAACTCAACATACATGCATTTCTACCGTAGCGTGTAGCCATAACTATGCATACACCCACCTATCGGGCCACTGCCTAGGGCACACTTGCCCCGGAATCGTCAGATAACACAACACTTGGAGAAAGCATTCATGAAATCCGAATAAAAACGCACAATTACGTTTAAATATGTATATATTTATATCTATCTCATGCTTTGTAACTCATAATTTATATAATATTAAACTACTTAATAATCTAGATGCATTTCATGGTCCTTAACACTGGCTAAATATATCGCTTTACTAAAAAAAAGTGGAGGTTTTGGCTAAAATCCTGAAATCGAGTTAAGTTGACTTTTTATCGGTTCTGAATTCGAGTCTAAAACTATATTGATTGTCCTTCCATCAGCTCCTTTTTTCTTCCTCTCTATAGGTCTGTAGCCTCTCTACTGTTTTTGTCTCTACAGGATTAGTAAGCTAATCTAATCTAAGTCTATATATACATATCTAATTAGTAAGTTAATTAGTTTACTTAATCCTTTACCTAATTAGTAAATTAGATATAATTTGTATTAGTTAGTTAATCTATATTAGAATTAGTTAATTATGTTTAGTTCTTAATTAACCTCTAGGGACACTTGTCCCATTATTCCTTTAGCCGATGCCATGTCTCACTATTTAACTTTAGTTACTTTTTGACTAAGCTAAAGTGGCAATTCTATAATTAAAACGTTTTATTTTAAATCTTATTTTTACAACTAATTATAAGGATGTCATTAACCATATCTACTTTCATGTCTTTGTATTAGAGTGTATCTCACCTTTAAGATCTCCATAACCCTCAACCAATTAATCCGCAACACATCTCAATTATTAATTAATTAACTAAAATTAAGTAATGGCTAATTAGTATTTAATATAAATTAATTCAATTCATTCATATATATATATATATATATATACACACACAAACACGTAACAATTAACATTAATATTTATATATACTAGTTAGATAATTACTATATTAAATATATAATTATTAAGAGAGTAATCATGATTAATATTAATTAGGATTTTAGTCAATATATGTAGTGAGAAAAATTTGGGTGAATGAACCTTGACCAACTATTTATTACCGCTATGTCATCCACCAATATCAATGATCCTCATCTAACCTCTTAACATTACACTTTTAGCCTTACTTTTTTATAATTGATAATGTAAATCCATAAAAACAAAGTTATATGTTATGAAACTCTATCACACTCAAAATACCAAACTATTATTTTTAAAATCTCAGAAGTAACCCAAAACATTCAACATTACCTATAAATATCATCTCTTATCACCGATCTCCACACACCTTCGAGCCTTTTCCTTTAGAGTTAGAGGAACTCTTTAAATTTCTCTATAGAAAATCCATAGAATTAGTCTATAAAATTCCCTTTAAAAAAAAAAAGCACTAACCTAATCTAGTAACTCAATTGCTCGTTGCTTCGTACGTCCTCCCAAACGACCTCAAATGAATCTTCAGGAACATGGTACGTGAGAGATTAATTTGAGTTGATAAAGAGGCTCATATTAGAGCTGCCACAGGTACTGCTCTTGCCCGGTTTTATTGTATATAATCCATGTTATTAATCTACTCTGTTATTAATCTACTCTGAACCTTGGATTCTGATCATATTTGAATTGAAGATGTTAGGTCTGTTTTGAGATTTACAGAACTTTTTGAATGTACAATGAATATAATCATTTGTTTCATGAGATATTTTATATTAGGGGGTTAAACTAAATATGATCTTTCAAGAGATGTTGTTTAAGGTGTTCTTGCTATTTGTTTAGAAATATTAGGTTATTTTCAGATTTTTTTACCTTAATATTTTCATTTTCTTTCTTAAGTTTCATGTGATATGTGGCATTAATGGGGGAATAATGCATTCGTTATTAGGGTTTTCAGATTTCATGTCCCATGTTGATTTTAATATTGCTAGTGTTTGCGAAGAATAGTTTTAAATGGAAAAATAGAGTTTTTTTTTTTAAATGATATTTTGAGGGTTTATCTCTTTAATGCATTTTAGATATTTTGTACTTTTTAAGAATTTTAGATTCTTTTTAGTTTTAACATGTTATTTCTAGGATTTTAGGGTTTTATGAATCGTTTTAGTATTTTTGATGAATTCCTATATTTTAAGCGTTTTATCTTCTTCATGCATTTTAGATATTTTAGAAATTATTTTTTAAAGTAAAAATTGTTCCTCTTATTTATGTCATCATATGATGAAATGTGTTCATCGTATACCATCTGATTTGTCAATTGTTTAAATAACGTTATTAAAGTGATAAGAATAACCTTAAATTGTTTATTAATCATTATAACAGGATAACGCTTGAGACAACTGGATTTAACTAGATGCACCGATGGATAGGACACTTCAATTTGTGTGAAGATATATGATTCTCATGTTTGTCTACAAACCCATCCAAAGCCTTTCATACTTTTGGCATTTTTTTTATAACTCAAAAAAGAGGTGTCAACATTCCAAATTGAGATTAACATTGTCATTGGTCTTTGACCCAACAATTTACACAATCATCCCAACTTTTTCAACATTTTGGCATCATATTTTCATGTTCAAAGACAAATAAATCCATCTACCATCCGTAGTGGGAGAATTTTTGGTCAATGACCTTGACCCACTATTTATTATCACTTATGTCATCCACCCATATCAATTCTCGTCACCTAACCCTTCAACATTTATACTTTTAGCTTTAACATTTTTATCATTGAAATTATAAGTCCATAAAATACAATGTTATTATGGAACTATATCCCACCTAAAAGGCCAAATTGTCCTTTTCAAAATCCCATAATTAATCCAGTACCTTCATCATTGACCTATAAATACCCCTCCTGTCATCCATCTCTTCACACCGTCAAGTCTTTCCTTTAGACCCTTGATAAACTCTATTATTCTTTCTCTTTAGAAGTTCTTATAAATAGTCTACAAAAAGGAGAAAAAGATCCAAAATGAATTTTTAAGAGAAGAATGATTCAAGTGAAGCTATTCAAGAACGTTTTATACTTCAAGCAACAAAGAGGCATTTGTTATCTCACCAAGTTACTCTATGTTGTAGTATTCTTATCTTTATCTTGTATGTCTCTCTTTAAACCTAGTTTTTCCTTTAATTGCTTAGGTATCATTCTCTTCTTTTGATTGCAATAATCAGTGTTCTTGGTTACCATGACTCTGTTGCTATCCTCAATATTAGCAAACAACTTCTTAATGCTCGCAAGCACCCCCTTCGAGGACTCTTCGAATCCCTGCATCAACTATTGTCGTGGATTTGGGTGTTTGTTTATTTGTGTGTTTGGGGTTGAGTAAAATGTGATTGGGATGGGGTTCAACCTGACCTTTTACATAGTAGAGGTTGTGACTACGTAGCTGGCATTTGAGACTATTTAGCTGTTGCATGACGTTACCACACATTTCGGACTATTTAGATAGTGTATGAATATACCATATATGTTACGTGTTAAAAAAAAATTAGGATAAGAATTTTGTTAAATCATTCATGGTGTTACTCGTGACTTCTAACTTAAAAATAAAAATATTCATGGGGTGATTGTAAAATAATGTCAAAGAAATAATCTAACATTTATTTAAATGTTAAAACTTATTGATTCCATTAATTAAATAATTAAAATGGGTTTTGTGATTATATTTTTGTCACTAAAGGTTAAATAGTATACAAATTCATTTTCTAGATAACTATTCTCTTGAGATCACTGTTAAGATTTGGTTCTCTCTCTCTCTCTCTCTCTATATATATATATATATATATATATATATATATATATATATATATATATATCTATCTATATAT
>JAUPMG010150439.1:0-11033 GCA_031762675.1 Pachysandra terminalis
ACATAAACACATCATCATAAGTAACATAGAGATCAACCAATATGTTTATAATCTTCCTAAACCCATAGATCTTAAATTTAAGCTTGTTAACATCCAGAATACAAAATCAACTATACCTATAGCATTGAGATCATACATAAAATCTAATACCCTAGAAACATAGGAATCTCTACCTCGTTTGCGTATTCTTTCTTCTCTATCTTCCTAAACTTTTTTGCCTTTTTTTCTCCTCCGGTATTGTACTATCTTCTTCATTTCTCTGTCTTCTTTCTCCTTCTTTCCTCTTGGTCTCCTCATCTTAGATTTTTCTGCAAACCCTCTACATCAGAACTTCCTCTCTCTCTCTCTCTCTCTTTTGGTTTGGACGTCCTTGCCTAGAGACACAGTCTCTCTCCTAGCTTCTAGTCTCCCAACTTAGTAGAACTTTATCTCTTTTATTTGCATTTGATTTATTTTAGTTTGAATTTCAAATAGTTAGAGAATATACGTAGGATAGTTTAAGTAGCTTAATTTCTTAACTAACCTCATTAATTAATTCATTTATCAGCTTAAGTCCCGTTAGGCTTTAATTGAGGTTTGGCCTAATTCGTCCATATTAACTTATGGTCCATATTGTGTAATGGTCAAGTCCAATTAATTAATCTTTAATTAATTAGGTATAGTCTCATAGTTTTACTTAATTATTAATTGGTCCAATCCTACACCAAGGTTTTTATTAAATACCAATGCATAATTAATATATTAATTAGGATTAATTCTCTAATTATCCCAGTTGGGTCCGGGTCACTACAATATCTGGCATGCAATAACCATTGAGTGTGTAATCGTCTTCACTAGTAGAACCGTAATAGTAGGGAAAGGAAAGTACTCTTTCAATATGCATGGTGGAAATTATTTCTTAGAATTTGTTATATAATAACACAAGTTGCTTTAGATTAAAACCAGTTGTTATTTTTTTATAACAATTTCTAAATAAATTCTTATTGTACTTTGTTATATAATATAATAAGTTGTTGTAAACTAAAACAAGTTGTTCGGAGAGAGATCACTATACCTGTATAAGCCCCTTTTAAATCCTCTTTGTCTTTGATTTTTGCACAAGTCGTGTTCGTCTTGAACTTGAACTTACTTCAACGACAATGGAGGAATGAGATTGGTTTTCTCTGACTTTTGGTTGGCTAAAAATGGGTTTAATCGATTCAAAAGGAAGAAAAGAAGTTTGAAAGAATTGCCGATTTGGAATGGCAAAGTTAGACCAGCTACTATGTTTTTTACAAGTTTGCTTGGATACAAATATAAGATTTTATAAAGACTTTGAGTTTGGGAAGAAAATAGGGAAGATAGAACTGGGGCAAAACGAGAGAGGCTAAACAAGAGAGTTAATTTGGTTGGGGCCAAATTGTTACAGAGGATATTTTGGACAATCCAACTTATAAACTGAAAAAATCACTGAATCTTAATACGTTGTCAAACCATAGACCTTTCCTTTGTAACTTACCATTGATGAAGGGAGAACATCTTTGGCACGTGATTTTTGGAGTTATTGTTATAATGTGTAAACTCATACTTGAGAACAATACACCAGCACTACCATCATAGCCATCCAATGCATTGACTTTTTTTTAATCTGCTACCCATCCAAGGGTTCTAACTAGGAGTGCAAATTGGGTCAGTTAAACCTAAAACTGCATCGGTCCAAGCTGACTTTGGTTTGGTTTGAGTTTCTAGATATTTGATTTGGTTTTTATTTTGAAAAAATCGAATTAAATCGGTTTGGTTTTGAGTTAAAGCTTTGGTTAAACCAAACCAAATCAAAACCCGAACGATAGTATATGTAGTTTTAATTCGAACCGATTTTGACCGAACTATAGCCTATAGCCTATATATGTATTATATGTATGATATATAAACATAGTATTATATATATATATATATATATAATTTAACTCTAAAAGACTTTATATTAAACCGACATATCCCGAATTGAATTCGGTTCGATTTTCAGGTTGAGAAGTTCGGTTCTCAATTTGATTCGATTTGATTTTAGATTAATCTTTACCAATGTCGGTTTGGTTTTGGATTAATGTCAACCCTAACCAAGTTGCACCCCTAGTTCTAACAACGCCATGTACTTTCCATTTAATTGAGCGGTCATGATTCAATCCGATTAATGGGGCCAGGTAGTATTAGTGTTTTATTGTGGTAGGGACAGCAGCACACTAATACTACCGCAGAAACATGGTTGGTATAATGTTAGATGCACGAGAGAGCAGTGTACGCCAGTACGCACCACTAGTTGACTCGGAGACCAAGAAATTAAAACGTGCTTCTCGACCTTTTCCAAACAAATATTCTTTTGACTGTTCTTACATTGGAAAAGAATTTAGTGCGACCATTTCCGATTCCCATTAACATGATTATTTTGGGTCACGTGGAGTGGAACAAAAGTCGGGGTGACCCAATTCCAAAATTGGAATGGAGTCTGTTAAACCGGTAACCCGTTGGGAAGAGAGCAGATTCTGTGCGGGTAGATTTGTGGTGCGGGCGTCATTCTATTAACCCACGTCATCCAACTTCGTGGGCCAATAGTAAGATCCAGTTTGAATTTGTTGAAATCCACATCGCAGCCAAACTAAGTGTGGTTAATTACGTATAGGCGAGGTTTAGTTGTTTCGTGAGACGCGATCCTTTGCTATAAGGAAGTGTTAACGGTCAATATTTAATTTTAATAAAATATTTGTTTAAAAAAAAAATCCAAGTTGGTGAATAGGATAGTTCTGAAGATTGATTTGATTTGATTATTGAATAATGATATTACTATTATTAAATTTTTTGGGGGCTTTGATCATGTCATAAAAAAAAAATGTTTTGAAACTTTTCCGCCCAGTGGGCTTTGATCATGTCAAGGCTGTTCTTGCTATACCTGTTTGGATACGTGTACAAGTTTAATTTTAGGAAAAATTACAAAGAGATGCCTCAAATATTGTTTTTGAACATTCCACTGTCTTAAAAAGTCAAAATGGTAAAGAGGTGTCTCATTTGACGACTTCCATTAAAGAATAAAAAAAAGATTAAAAAGCAAGATAAAAGACAAATATACCCCTTATCTTCTATTCTAAATTTCACCACCACTACCACCCCACCACTACAATTCCCCCCCCCTCCCCCTCCTCCTCCTCCTCATGTGCATCACTCACCTAGTGAGGTGGTGGTGGTGGGGAGGTGTGATCTTGGTGGTGTTGGTGGGGGGTGGGGGTAATGGTAGTGATGATGGGGTGGTGGTGGAGGGGTGGTGGTGGTGGTGGAGTGCTGGTAATGGTAGTGGTGGTGGGTGGTGGTTGAGGTTTAGGATAGAAGGTAAGGGGTATATTTGTCTTTTATCATAAAATTTTAATAATTTTTTCATTATTTAATATCATTTAATAGAAGTGTTCAAAGGAGGCACCTATTTGCCATTTTGACTTTTTTAGGCAGTGGAATGTCCAAGAAATATTTTTGGGGCATCTCTTTGTAATTTTCCCTTAATCTTATTTACATAAGATTATTCCTTATTTTTATTGGAACAGTATGTTGTGTTCTTGTTTGTATGCACACCTTATGAATTATGGTAGAGGTAAGGTGATAATTAGGTGATTATAATGATGGATCAATGTGATATTAGTACATTTATATGTGTGATTAAGCATATGCCAAATTTCTACATTAAAGAATTTCTATGTTGTTTAATCTGTTACTCTCACACTCAGGATACAGAGTACGCTTCCTTAGGTATTGATGATGAGTCAATTTGAAAATTGAATTGATACAAGAATAATATGCTATTTGACAAGATCAATTATAAAATTATGTATTTAAATCATTCAATAATAATGTGTATCATCTGGCAAGATCAATTATGAAATTATGTATTTAAATCATTCGAAAGACTTATGAATAAAGAATACACCTTTGAAACTCCAAATATCCCCTCGAAGACCAACTTGTGTTGGGAGTACACATTCGAAGAACCATATTTCGAAAGTCCACATGCAATGGGAGTTATTATTTTGAAACCAATATATATTCTGAGGGTTACTTGAGATAAGACCACCTCAGACCAGTATTCTTTCGAAGGCTCACCTTCGAAGTGTTCAATATACATATATTCTGAGGCCAACTTGAGATAGAACCTCAGACCACTATTCCTTCGAACGCCTTCGAAGTGTTGTATTTCGAATGCCAACCTGTATTGGGAGTACTATCCTGAATTAATATATATCCTGAGGACCCACCTGAATGGGACCTTAGACCAGTATCCCTTTGAGGGTTCACCTTTGAAGTGTTATGTTACAAAAGCCAACTGATTGGGAATTTCTTTAAGGATTATTTACTAAGGGTTAGAATTTCCATATTGATCTTATGTATATAAGATATTAATTGCTTCACAAGAAGTAAATCAAGGTTAGCCACTACGAGAGGGCCAATTCGTCATCACAAGTAATGTAATATCTCACATGATGAAGTAACCAGCATAATGCTATTTCAAAATCGTCCTTTGAGACAACTATCTTAGGCATTTCGAGATAATCTCTCGAAATGACCATTTTACTATCTTGAAGTCACTTCCTAAGATAATTAATATTTAGAACTATCTTTCGAAATAACCATATTGCTAACCCAAAATTATCCTTCAAGGTAGTCATTCGAAATGACCGTTTTGCTATCTCAAAGTCACTTCTTAAGATAATTAGTATTTTAAATTATCTTTCGAAATAACTATATTACTATCCCGAAATCATCTTTCGAGATGGTCATTCGAAATGACTGTTATTATACTTCGAAGGCATAAGATTACAAATTATATTCATTTAAGGGAACATTCCCTGACATCCAATCATTCCTCAAAAGAATTCCCAATCAGATGTCAGTTAATCAAGAACTGTGATTAGGGGTTTGAACAACAAAGGGTTCAAATCTTGACCTGCAATGGCCTAAACCAAAGATTGGCCGTCACACTGTAGAGTTTTCTTTAAAAGCGATGAAAACAAGGGAGAAAGACAATAGATCAGTCAGAAATTCTCAGAAAGACCACAGACCAGCTTTTGAAGAAGGATTTCTCATACAAACTCTGAATGTTTAGAAGATTTCAGAGAAGGTTCAATATTCAAGAATCAAATCCCTCTTTCAGTGCATGATTGGTCTTTTTATATCCCATATTTCCTCAAATCTCATTACTTGACCATTACAACGTCTAATCAATACATTTTAAAATGTCTTATTAATGTATACGAACGTTTTGATTTTGAATGCTTAAAACATTCGATCAGGTATACAAAACGTCTAATAAATGTATGTAAAACGTTTGATCAAGAATGAATGTAAGGTCATATAGCTCATGAAAGATATTTATTATGCGTTATGCTTGTGAACTACCCTTGGTCGGATGAAGCCCAGGTGGATCGGGTTGTTTGGAGGTGCCACCACTCATTGAGTTGAAGTGTGAATGGTCACCTAGGTAGGTCATTTAATCTCAAAAAATAGACCCAAAAGTAAGATTTGACTATGATCAAACTAGAATGGGTATGGAGGTTTAGTGAAGAGAACGGGAAGGTGTTGATTCAACCAGTTACCTGGTCTAATTCTATTTGGCAAAATAAAACTCCTAAGATGGATAAAAAAATCCTAGAGAACCCTAAAACTCAAAAGTAACCAAAATATTTAAAATCCCTAAATTCAAAACACTGACATAAGAAAAGTTTAAAAATCCTAAAACGCTTAAAGTATCCTAAATACATCGAAAACTAATGAATAAATAAATTGCAAAGATATATAGGTCATATTCAATTGATGCTTAAACATATTTATTTATTGTAATTCCAATCCACAGAACATCATAATCAAATACTTGAAACTAATCAACTTTAAAAATTCCATCATAAGCATATCCATAATAGAGAACAAATACACTGGTTCGTTGACCTATAATATAAAAAGGTTCTGTTTCTACTACATTCAATTTTCTACAGAATGAGAAGGAAAGAAAGATTGAAAAATTCGAATGAAATAAAACTAAATGTACCTGTATTTGTAGCCTGTTAATTTTAGCACAGTTTTGAAATTGCAATCTTGATGCCCTGGTGAGCTTGGCTTGGTCGAGCATAGCAACGGACGGTGGGATTTTGAAAGTGATGGCTGAAAACGGCAATGGAGTTTGGGGTTTGTGATGGGGTTCTGATGGGATTTTAATGAAAACGAACATTAGAATACGGGGTTCCATTGGGGTTTTTGATGGGGTCTCTATGAGTCGAACATGGAGATTTGGTTTGGGTTTTTGGCAGGATTTGTAGAGGTGATGCAAAAAGTAGAATGCATGGAGATACTGAACGATATTTTTTGGGGTTTTAGATCTAGGGTTTTGCAGCTTTTGTAGCTTGAAGAAGATGGGATTTGGATTTACCTTCAATTCGGCCTAGGGTTGTCAGCTTTGATTTGTTCCTTATCTTTGCATTGATCGACCCTTTCTTTATAGATTTTTCAAATCCGAAATCCTTGCATTCCTCGTCAAATTTCTTCTCTTCCTCATCCATATCTCTCCTTCTTAGTCTCATCTTCTTCCACCCTTCTCCTTGCTTCGATCGACCCTCTCTTTATAGATATTTCAAATCCGAAATCCTTGTATTCCTCATTGAATTTCTTCTCTTCCTCGTCCATATCTCTTCTTCTTAGTCTCATCTTCTTTTACTGCTATATTTTGTTTTTTTTTTGGTTAACAATCACTTTATTTACTTGGTAGGACCAAACTTCTATGACAAATCTGGTCATTACTAGGTGTGCAACTCGGTTTGGTTTGGTTCGGGTTGACCTCAATCCAAAACCAAACCGAAGTGTATGCATATGACCCAAAACCGAACCGAACCGAATTGAGAACCGAAATTATTAACCCGAAAACTGAACCAAAATTGATTGAGAAAACCGAAAACCGAACTGAACCATAATTCTAATTTCGGTTCGGTTTAAAAAAATTAATTATTTAAACTAATTTACATTCTTAGGTTTGACCAAAAAATTTTAGGTCAACCTTCTTAGGCCACACAACCACAAATAATCAAGTACTTCTACTTATAGTGCATCGGTTGGAGGATGTTTTCATCCTCACTGATGTGGGACTTAGAATGTAAACACAAGAGCTTCAACAGGCTTTAACCTTCATGTAATTGATATATGTGCTTTTATCATCAACAAAAGGTTGGTGGGTTAGCAAGGGGGGTTTGATTAAGTGCTAAAGGTTGACGGTTCGAGTCCACCAACTTGTTTTTTTCTGTATATTTTGCATATATATATATATAGGTAACATCGGTTTCGATTCGGTTCGGTTCGATTTAGAAAATATATATGTATGTCGGGTTTCGGTTCGGTTCGGTTTAACAGTACTCTAAACCCAAAACCGAACCAAATTAATTTGGTTTCAAATTTTTAGAACCAACACTTCACAAACCCAACCCAAACCGAACCGAAATCGGTTTGGGTCAGTTCGGTTTCGGTTTCCCTAGTCATTACACTGTCATCTTCGAAAGAAGTCCGTGATAGTCAAGTGGATATCATCGATGAAGAAGAACTTATTGCAATAGTGTCCAAAGCCAATCCTGTAGGAATTGAAGATGGATGATGACTCAAAATGAATGCAATTTGTAAGAATCATAGTCTTTTTAAAAGACTGACGAAGAGATCGATGACGGAAGAGAAAGATGGCAAATTAGCTTCCATACTATGGTTATCGGAAATAGCTTAGTTGTATGAGTTAGATAAGTATTATCTTATCTTATCCAAGACTGAGATTATTTCATTGTACTTGGTATCTTATACTAATTTGATTAAGATGAATGGACTCTCTTATGCTTCTGTTTTGGACTCTATTTCTTTGTGGCATGCTAGATTAAGACTTGTAAATTATAATTACATGTCTAATCTTGATTTAATTTATGTATTTAGTTCTGATATTTCTGGTAAATGCCTTGCTAATATTCAAGCTAAAATTACTAGAAAATCTCATAAATCAGTTAATCAAACTACTGAAATACTTGATCTTACACTTAGTGACGTATGTGATCTTAAGAATACCATCACTCATGGAGGAAATAAATATTTCCTAATCTTTATTATTTTGACACATATACAGGTTGCACGGTTTTTAGGTTTTGCTCTCCCAAGCTATATATAGCCTGATGCTAGCTCCTATGTAGTAGGATGAGAAATTTGACCAATAGTGTTATATTGTGGTTAAGAATTTAGATAAGCATGTTTACAGTTATAAGTTTGTGTTAGCACTACAAAACAAATGCTTTTGCTAGCAGTCCAAAACCGCTGGCAAAGGTCTTCGGACTGCCATCCATTCCTTTGTTGGCAAATGGGACGACGGTTTAACGGGACCACCGATAATTGATAGGAATATCCTCGGCGATCCGAAACTGCTGTTAAAGCGTTTATTCATAATTTATTTTTTCCTTTTGTCGGGAGTCCAGAATGCTGTGGATTATGACATTAACGGTGTTTTGTGGAACCACCGTGATACTATAAAACAATTATCGGCGGTCCGAAACCACTATTAAATAGTTTATTAATAATTTAGGTTGGCCTTTTGTCAGTGTTCAGGACCACCGAGGAATATTTTATTTAACGGTAGTCTTATAAGACCGCCGTTAAATGTCTGTGTTTTTTTTTTTAGAATTTCCCTATATCTACATGATTACAAACCTACAAATAAATACAATATGAAACCTGTAGAAGAAAAAATACAATTCAAGCAAAGTAAACTAGTTCCCATACCCAAAGAACCATTTACTTAACAATATCTATTTTGCAACACTTAATAACCTCAAAAGAAATAAAAAAACAAAAGAAGAAGTAAAATAAGTCAATCAAGAGCATAACTATAAAATCAATAGCCCCATAGGGATCGTGAGTGGATAGCAAAAGTCGCTATGTGTAATAACCTGAAAAATCCCTAAAACTCTTAATTCGAAATCTTAAGGGTAAAATAGTAATTTGAGGATTGGTAACTTAATTTCACTAATTAATTAGGATTAGAGCACTTAAAATCATTAATTTCATAAAATACAAGAGATTTCCTTAAATCACTAAACTAATCAGGTCAGCCAGATTTAACTTAGGAATTAGAATAGGTCAGATAATGCAGTTTAGTAATTAAATAAGAAATAAAATGTTTTACCGTCTTTAACCGTTTAATTTATGCATGTTTATGTCTTAAAACTTATGATGTTACCTTCCTTTGTTTGGATTGCATATCGGATTTGATCCGACCATGCGATCGTGCATGTTGTGCTTGTTTGGCCTTGGTGCTACACATAGTAGCATGGCCCTTTTTGGTTTTTGATATTGTGTTGATCATCTAGATCAAGATGTTGATGTGTGGTTAAGATTTAGTTCAGCTTTTGCGTGCTTGTATGGTGAAGATTAAGTGTGTGTTTGTGTGGTTTAGATCCAATCTGGTTGTTTGCGATGTGTGGTGAGGATTTGTTGGAGCGAGAGAGAGTGTGTGGTTGTGTTTGGAGGGTTGGGATTAGATTAGTTGTGTATGTATGGCTAAGATTAGAAGTGGTTGGAGTAGTCATGATTTAAAGGCTTGGATTTAGAGTGGTTAGATTTAAGGGCTAGGATTTAGACACATGTAAGGGGTTGTTGGGTTGAACGAGAGAAAGGAATCTCATGTTTTCTCTCATTTGGTTTTGGGGTTTGTTTGCCTTGGGAGCGTGAGAGGAGAAAGGTGGGCTTGAAGGAGAATGGGAGAGAGAAGGGCTTGCATGCTAGATATTGAAGCTTTATTTCCTTGCTTTGATTCAACTAAGTGAATACTATCATGAATGTATATAGATTCATCTTGGATTTCCTAACATTCCTCTAGTTTACATGTTCATATATTTGTTAGAATGATTTCAATGTCTCATGTTATCTTGTTATTGTGATATCATGTTTTGGAACGAATTTTTGATGAAGTATTGGTATGGAAATGCTCATAAATGATTTAAATAGGTTGTGAATCAAGTTTGGGGAAAACCCCCCTTATTTTTTAGCCTGTTCGCGACGTTTGGCGGCCTCCTCGGCACGCTGAACAGGTTGCTGAACACTTTCTGGGCTGCAGGCGGACTGTTCGGCTTGCCAAACAAGTCGGCGAGCATGAATATCTCGCCGAGTCTGGTTCGGCGCGCCAAAATTGACTTCGGTGCGCCGAGGAGGGCGCCGAAGTGGTCGCTGAAATGTAGTCCCCTGGAAATGTCGCCGAAACTCAGTTCGGTCCACCAAGCTGGTCGTCGAGGCAGGCTTCGGTACGCCAAAGACCTCGCCAAACCTAACATGTTGGTCTTATACTGTGATGTTGAGTAATAAGTACACATTTATATGGTTTCTGATTTGAATTAATGAATTATGCATTTGAGTATGATTGAAATGGAATTCTCACCTTGTGACTTGGCTAGTATAGCATTGTATGGCAATTCATGGAACATGTGGGATATGCCCCTTAGTAATCACATTTCACATTGTATGTAACATAGGATCGACCTAATTCTATCAAGTATGATGACGTATGGAATTCGAATGCGATTATTATATTACGTGCTTCCTCATAGACCTGTTTCCATGGGATGGTAAATATGAATGTTAGACATGGATTGGTCACGTCACTTATAGTTGATGGTACATGATGTGTTAATTTATAACCACTCGCAAAAGTACGAAACCTCATAAGATAGGGCTATTCGAGGGTCTCGAACCTCAAGGACTGAATGAGATTAGTTTGTTAAATTTACCAGATAAAATCTAAATAAAATTAATTAGAAAAAGAAAGGGAATTTTTATGATCTATTCTAAAAATCAAAATAAACTAAGTTAAAATCTAAAAAACAATTTAACTAATTTAAAGGAAATTAATCAATTAGGAAAATAGCAGAATATTGATGATCTCTCTAACCCTTCTATTATGGTAATATAATGAATTCCTAGGCATTAATTCACTGTTGAAAACAGACTTGTGTGGCTAC
>JAUPMG010150450.1:0-11032 GCA_031762675.1 Pachysandra terminalis
TTTTTTGATCCTTATTTAGTTTTCATTGTCTTTTTTTATCTGTATCCAGCGTATCGAGATAGTATCGAGCGTATCGACACTGTATCAACCGTATCGACAGCGTATCGCGTGATACGCTGCTTGTTTTGGTGTTTCGTATTTTACATGCATGTATCATGCCGACCCACTCGATACACGATACGTATCGCCCGATACGGGCGATACGATACGATATTTTGAACCATGTTCTCAGCATTCACCATGAGAGCACCGTCTTCCTCTGATTTATTTTCCTTAGATATAGTGGTGAGCTTTGAGGACAGATCATCCATCCTCGCGGACAAGAAGACCTCAAACAGGCCTTTAACATATAAGCAGAAATCATAGGCCCCGTCATAGGCCAGTCCTTGTCTTTTCCATCTGCCTTCTCTTTGTTTAGCCCACAAGAGGCAGGATTACACATTCTAAACATTTTTCCCTCACCACGGCTACCAACTCGGTAGCTGTACTGGTACCTGATCTAGTGGATTGACAGTCCAGTCCACCGCCTAGGCTAATAGGCCCCCCTCTCTTCATCTGTGGAGGATTTGGAAAAGGGCTGGCCGGTATTTGAGTTGGATTTTTTTTGACTCACCGACCCAGCCTTTCCAAGCCATCAGTTTCCCACAGCTTGTTCAGCGAAGAGACGCTGATAAACCCATGCTTAGCCCCATCATACCAAATTTTTCTCTTCTATTATTCAAAAAGCATTGGGCCCCACTCCAACAAATGGTAGCTTACCATGTATAACATCCCTTTCACGTCCCAGCCCCTTCATCTTCCCCAACTCTCTGGTTTTTGGACAAACGAGAGAAAAAAATCCCGATCACTGTTGATTTCTATAAAAACCTCATTCCATTTATTACATACCACCATATTTCTTGGAATCCTTCTAACCATACATCAGCAACCTTCAAAGATATAATTCAATTCCTTCATCACCCATTCCCCCAACCTCTTTAAGGCCACCCCTTGCCTCCAATTACATTAAAAGAATGATCAGCATAGAGATAAGAGGGGAGCTCTTCAAGGAGAATCCAACACCCAGTATCAACTATTGGCCCAGATGGAGGAGAATAGTCTTTATCCTTCCCAGGCATCAATTTACACAACCTCACCATACTCACATTGATACCCCTTTCACTTGACCAGATGTTCAGCTGCACCAATGGAGTCCATGAAAGAAGCAGCCTCTCTCTTAGTTAAAGGGATGATTTACAAGAATCATCCCATGTTCTCCTTTCCCAAGACTTCTTTCATTGTTTTCGTCCAACATTTAACTATCGAGATTGATCTACACAAAACTGGAATTCTCCATGAAGAATTCCACAATAGTTTAGTATGTCTAAATGAAAGGGTCGCCAATTCTTCAGCCTGCATCTGGCCATGAGTCTAGTTAATTTTGCACAATTGAGAGAACCCATTGGTAGCATTGATTATCGTGTTATGGGCTATCATGCTTTAAATCCCAACACCATCTAGATGTTGCTCCAATTCTGGGTTTGTCTCATTGTCCCCAACTAAAATGCCTTGAAACCAACGAATATAGGTCCACCACCCATAACCTTCATTTTCTTCTGGAAAAATAATTAAACTCCCTCTACCCCTCTCAACAATGTTTGAATAATTAAGTTCCCTCTACCCCTCTCAACAATTTTGAATAATTTAATTCCCGCTACCCCTCTCAACAATGTTTGAGATTTTCAATAGCCTCCCTCTAACATTGGCTGAAATTCTGCTAACAATACTCTACCATTACTTCTATACTAGCCGAATCCCTCACTTCACATTCTCAAACATGCAACTTGCAACAACCATTAAATCTTGTCTCCTTGGAATAACATCCAAAACATCAACCCTCTCCATCGTTCAGTTACTTTTAATGACAATCTCGATGAATCCTTTCTAAGCTCATATTCCAAAGACTTGTGTTCAACATGTATTACTTTTTGATTAACCCATGAAACCACCTCTTTACATACTAAGGAAGAAGAGGCCCCAACTCTCTTAACTAGCATAGCTACCTTTCCTTTCTAAACCACAGAGTGTCTATATTATTACAAGAAGTTTTCCAAGTGTTGTGAGGTTGAATAGGTACAGGAGAACAAGTAAGAGAGTTAGAGCACTGTTCTGATTCCACAGGAGAACATGAATTGGCATTGGAAAATGATGTTGCAGAACGAAGGTCAGAAAAAAAGGGGAAAGACAAACTCTCCCATTGATGAGCACAAAAATAGAATCAGAATAAGATAAAATACATGTTTTTTTTAGTCAAACTCATATGGATATTTCAGTGAGAGAATGGTGAAAAATATAATGATAAATTAGCAACAAGCAGATAAGGACGGAAGTGATAATAGAGGATAACCATCTTAGATGATGAAAGGAATAACAATGATGGCCATGAATCAACAAAAAAGCTAATAGATGCATAAAACTCAAGGTAATCTCACACACACAGCACCAAGAAACATGACCAATAATGTTAGGCAAAACCTTACCGACATAGTTTGACCATTAATCATCGTAAAGCTACCGGAAAAGAAGGTTGCTGAAGAAGAAACTTTAATGCCATTAAGAATAAAGACGCTAGTTGGATGTCATTTTATCACTCTTGGTTCTTTCAATGCAACATTATCAGATTTGTTTGTCCCAACTCTTTAAAGTTGAGGTGGTTTCAATCCTTCTGAAAGTGTTTACAATTGGCCGGAATGATGATGGGTTGACAAAGCTTCCTTCTCGAGTAATAATATTAGGCACGCACATAGTACATGAAAATTTCCAAGGCGAGGAATCAATCCAAAAGAAGAAACACAAAAAACCAAACTATAGAGAAACTGAAATACAACAATTCCCCATGCAACATATCCTCCAAGGATAAACCCTTGAACATCGCAACTCTATCCACGCCTCTTTCAACCAGTCTATCAGCTAGCTCATTAGCTGACCTAAGCACTTGCAGAATGAGATGTTCATCCCAGTTACTAAAGCTCTTGCCAAACAAACTTGATGTGCGACCCTCCATGAGCACTCTTGTGGATGGGACGCCCAATATACTAAAATACCTGAATCCCCTTCATTCTCCAATGTCAAAATGCCCAAAGATGATGCCTCCCTAATTCCCATCAACATAGCACGGACCTATGCTCTAACAGCATTACCTACTCCCGTGGGCCGTGAGAATATATGGATGATAGTCCTATGTGGTCACTAAATATTCCATTGAGACTTGATGGACCAGGATTGCACAGCAAACATCCATCAAAGTTGAGCTTAATCACCCTCCTTAGGTGGAAACCATCTTATCACACCCCTACCAATCCAAGGTATTGAGGTAAATAAGGCCCTATAATTTGTAAAAGATAATCCTGAAACTCAAGACAGTGACCAAACCCATGATGCTACCATCCCTACAGAGTCAATGACTCTCAATCCTAGAACGGATATCCTCAAAATTCCGTCAATTGATTTCGCGCCAAATGGCCCATAATATGGCAGAGGTCAAAGAAATTATATGATTATCCTGACCACATATAGTTATGTAATAATAGTTAAAGATGTTTGCACAGATTTCAGACTAATCATTGCAGTACAAGTATATAGTGTTTTAAATCTAACTTTTAGCACGATCCCAAAATAGATTTGGCGTTCCTTCATCTGCACCAAATATGATGATGGTTATATTTCTTTTTTCTTCATACATGAACTTCTGATGCCCCTTCACTAGTTTAATATTTATAACCAAGTCGTCCTTAGTTGAATCACAAGTCACAAGCCACTGACTAAACTAGCCTTATTGAAAATTACAAGATGTGTTATCGATTCGAACACTGGGTATACTTAATGAACTTAGTGGACTTCCCACCAACCAGAAGTAAAGGCATGGTTTATCAGGAATGCTTCATTATAGCATGTTAAAAATGCTGCTATCCTCTATCTCAAGTAATGAAATTGAACAGGGAAGAGTTCCCTAAAGAAACTCAAATGTGAAATGTGTTTTGGGTGCAAGTCCTAAAAATAGGACTAGTCCTCGTGGAAATGTTTGAGATTTTATATTATTCACCAAGTTTAATGTCTATTCATGGATTTTGGATGTGGTTCTGCTTTTAATTGGCTAGAATAAAAACCCACAACTTTGCCTCATTTCATTTGGAAAGGTTCCTCTCTTAGATTCATCAGACTATCTCAACAACCCAAGTCAAATGGACAAGGATATTGCCTATACTGGCATGATGTACAGTTAAAATAGTAACCGAATATCCCTCAGATCTCCCAATACAAGGGATTATCAATAGAGGGAATGGTATTTGAAGGATGAAAACAGGGAATCTGCGTTCAACTTAATTTTGCAAAGAGTTGCACCTAATGCTTGAGAATGAAGTTCTACAGTAAAAGGGCTTTTTTTTTCCTCACTGATAACTGATAAATATGACTATGAAGCTTATGCAACACCAACTTCTAGAAAGGGAGTACACTGATCATTCTAATAATGGAATTACTAGAATCATGAGACAACACTGTTTAGAAATTTAACAATGATCATTCAAGTTGCTTGCCCTATTGAAAAAATTGATCAAATCCATAACAGTAGCCACAAGAGAAGCATTTGCAAAAATTAATGTTTGTGATGTACTGTTATCAACTTTTAGCAAAATAATAAAAATAGTAATAAAAAATAAAACCATAACGGTAGAAAGTGAACGCTATGAACAAATGCAAGTCTAGTAAAATACGATTGCTTAAAATGGTATCTTCTCACCATAGCAAGCAAGAGCTCCTCCTAGTAGAAGAACGGTTATGGCAGAAAGATCTACATACACCTGTATGTTTATTGCAACCATTAGACCAGAAAACAGCAAGCACTAATCAAAAACCAAACATAGCAAATTCTATAATTAAGTTAAAATGATTTTATCCAGTTCATCGATAAGACAATTGTCTTGGATAAGAAAACTTTTCTTTTTTCACATCACCAAGAGAAAGACAGAACTAATATGTAAGCACTGCAGAAATTCACTTATAGTTTCAAGTAGTAACATCATCAGTAATATAGGGGCAGTAGAGAATCAATAACCATTTCAATTAATGATGTGTGTCTCCATTACGAGATAAATTTGCATCAAGATGGTTGCATAACTCCTTCCTACCAACGACCTCATAATTAGAACTACAATGCCAGTTCCATTTGTCAGTAAATGGATCGACATCCTACAAGCCCCTTTACCGACATCCATGAAAAGAGTCTTTCATATTCTTTTATTAAAATATCTTGAACTGGTCAAGTTTAATCTATATCCAGTTTCATTTAACCCTCAAAAGAATACAAAAAATGTAGTCTTAATGATGTGAAAAGAAGCTCCTGATATATAGTATTGTGATTACATCAAAATAGAAGAAAAATCAAACCAAACTGTTCTAGCAAATTCAGAAAATAAACTGTCACCTCTTCGCTGCAAAGGAAAAAACTATTGGATAAAAACCATCTGATCCACTGTGAAGATTCTGTTAAGCATTGCTGACCACAAGAAGGAATTGGTGTTACCCACATGAAGCACCCCGGACACCATGATGCAGAAAGAATACATTCAGAGCTTTTTTAAGAAGAAATATTTTAACCAAAATTAGCCTCATGACTCCAGCTTCATAAATACCTATCCATGTTGTCAGGAATGGCCTAATAAAGCTGCGGAAGAAAAATGACCAGGGAACTCACCTCAAGATCATTTGAAATCTTAACTCAAATTCCTCACAGCAGATCTTCACAATCTAAACAATCTGCAATGAAGTTCTTATCCAAAAAAAAAAAAAGAAACAATCTGCAATGAAGTTCTTCAGAAACAGAAGAGGAACCCACATTTAAATGGATAAACTGCACTAGTAATCCTCCGTAAAGTTCAGTTCCCCCATCCTCTAGGTGGAAAACAACTTCAGTTCTTTCCCCATAGTTCCTAAACCCAGATTGCAACTCTTCCTAAAGATTGTCAGGTTCCTCCCTGAACCTCCATAGCCACTTTTCAAGTAGCATTTATCCATAATCACTAAACATCTTAGAGCACCATAACTTTCCTTGATTAACATACCATTTCTCACTAAACTAAGTCACATTTGTGAGAGTTGTCCAGTTCTTTTGACAAACAATCCCTCTTTAGTTACTCCAATATCTTTAACAAAGGTCATATATCTTGCACAAAATACATATACTTACTCAAAATAATTAAAACATGTAGTCCTCCCCCCTTGCCCATCTAAGATTAGTCTGCCACTCAAAAATTCACCTTGAGCTGGATAAATAATATTTTCACATTAAAGCTTTTTATTTTGAGAACAGCATCTTGGAAATTATCTTATAAACACTACCAACCAGGCTAAAAGGCATAAAATTCATTTGGACCACCGCTATCAGTGATAAAAACAAAATTTTTAGTTTAGGCATTTGCTGAAGGAAAGCCTGCTCATAACTCCTTTTTTTCCCTTTCAATGGATAAAAGCAAAGTTACATTAAAAGAGAAAAACAGAAGGAATCCCCACGTACACAAAGAGCATAAAAGGAAGATAGAGCAAAACAAGATGTAACTATGGCCAAAGCAACACAGGTTTGCATATTATGAAAATATAAAGAGCATAACCCAAGAATTACTAAAACTAGCTACACCAAAATCTTTTGAAATTGAAGCCCACGGAAATGCCAAACCACAAAACGAATCGCTTCATTTGATTTTCTATTTCTTTTAATAGTAAAATAACTTATAACTCATCTAAGTTCTTTCGAACATCCTCAAAGATCCAGGAGTTACTTTCCTTCCATAGGATCCACAACTAGTGGAAAGGCATAAGCTCTAAATGTTTCCAGTCCCGTCCCAGACTTTAAGGGGTCGGCAAAAGAAAAGATCCTGAACATCCTCGGGCATAGTCCACGTAACTCCAAAATACAATTCAATTCAGAAAACAGAAATAGGGATTGGATTAAAAAAAAAAAACACTCAACCAGACCCTAGTTAACTTTTTACATGGTACATCTGTCTCAATAGCCCACTTGCTGCTGATAAGGTGATCCAAAATAAGAATTTTATCAAGATATGCAATTCAGACAAAACAAATACAACTTGAAGCATTGCCCTGGTATCCAAGATGACCTTAGCTGGAAAGGGGGGCAAAGTACCCCAAATACACTGTCATATTCGTCCTTGACTACTTCCATAACGTTTTTGTTTAAGAAACTCCAGACAACTCTTATTGAATATAAGAGCTAACCCCTTCATATAACAAAGAGCTCCCTCAAAATGTAGAAATTCACTGGTAGAAGCTTCAGCACTTCTGTTTCTGGTTAATATCCTCCACAGCAACCACCTTTTGTTATTTAGACTTGCTGCTAATATTATTGACTGCTTCTCAGAAGATGGCCTAGTTCTACATAATCTTGAGCTCATTCCTCAAATAAGGAACACTCTTAACTCTTTGTATGCAAACTAGGCATGTTCAACTCTATGATATCCAACTTTGAAGTGAAGGATTCTTATTCAAAAAATGGCATTAAAAAAAAGTCTCTCCAGCTTGCAACTAGTGCTCAAATTTCGACAAGTATCGTACCACTTCTGAAACCTTGATAAATCAGCAATACAGGAAAATGATGTGAAGATGAAGCAATGTTTCCTACAAAGCATCACAAAAATGACTTCCGTATCAGCAGACACACAATTATGTGGTTCACTCGTGCAAGGATCATAATCCAAAAGTTATATCATGTGAGAAAAGCCTCTACTAAGAGGTAAATCCATTTGCAAGTCCTTCCAACGAAAACTGAAATTTCCAACATAACTTGGAAACCTACAGCCATCAGACTTCTCAAAAGAAAGTCTTAATTCAAGAAAATTCTCTTAACACAGCAAGATAGCGCCTAACGCAACTAGCAATCCACCTGATGGAACTCCTCCAGGACAAAGAGTGAAGTTTTATCATATCGACCATAAAGACCAAGTGAACATGTCCTTCGTGCTATTGCAGAGAACAGTAATATAGAATCCTCAATAACAACGGTAGTTAGCAGTTACCACCACATCGCTGTCCCAGACAATGAAAATACTCACATAGTAAAAATCCATTACCTAGGATATCTTCCACTCAATAACTCCCCAAACAATCCAATATCTACCTTTTTCTCTCCTGTCTGTAAAATCACAATGCAACCTATATGTTTCCTTGTCAATCAATAACCTACAAGTTACATTAAATGTAAACAGGATTACTCAAGAGACAATATTACTTTACAACTAAGAGAAAAGCATGTCAGTTCGACTGTTGTACCTCCTTTCCTTGACTCACAGACCACTTATGTTTCAACCCTTGGCATACCCCTAGACTTCCTGCACATGCCTCACTCATAGGTATCATAATAATTGATCAACATCTAAGTTTCATCAACCCTCTCACTTTATTCCAATGTCCCTATGAGTTGAAGAACTCATCCAGTCCTCCTCAGTCTACCCAACAAACAAGAGAATTTTCTGTGCAGTCTGTTGGAGTATTTAGATAAAAAGAAATAAGACAATGTTCAGTGACAAATTTAACTATTTACTCAACTTTGTAGTCGTGTATTGCATTCAATTGTTTGAATGGGATTCTTCTTAAGCAATGTTTTAAATGTCACAACATGTAGCTATTTTTGGAGTGAGCGACACGACATATCGGCATAAAGCGCTTTAGCGATTTTTTTCTGCCATGCGACTCAAATGTTGTCGACAAGTTGCGACATTTTGCAACATGTCAGCAACAAATGAGGGATATGGTGGGGAAAAAGTTAAAGAAAAAGCGAAAAATGGGTGAAAATAAGGGTTTTTAATGAAACTTAGTAAGGGTGAGTCTAATTTAGAGCTAAATGTATTTAAATAACCAAACTATGTCAAAAAATGCATACGTAGTAAATGACATATTGGGGAGGTACGACTGTGTACCGGCATGGGAAAATACAATGAGTAAAGGAGACAATGAGGAGACATGTATACATCATCCTCATCACCACCATCAGCCCTATATCAACCATACTGCATCATCTCCAAGTAATGACAATATTGGGCCCAATCCATGGTATGATGGTACAATTCCATTCCATGTAATAATAGCCAAAATATTATGACTTATTTAATCTATCATTATGGATGATTTCTCCATTTTACCCTATGCTGATATGCAACTGTACCTCTCCAAATATATGCCAATCACTATATATGCATTATTTTTATCATCTTTTGGTTTATTTAAATATATTTAGTTCTAAGTTAAATCCCTAAAGTGTTCATTAAAAAAAAAAATCTATTTTCACTCTTTTTTTTTTCAATTTTTCTTCATTTTTTTCTTTTTTCCACCACATCAAAGACATCGCCAATATGCCCCGAAAAGGTCCGGCGACATGTCTTACGACAGCAACATTTACAACCTTGTTCCTAAGTTGGTGTATTGTTTGACCAGCTGATCTGCGGTGGGCAGGGTTTTAGGGATGTTATTACAAGCTGCCTGTGTTTTAGCATATATAGCACCCATCATTTTCCTTTTCCTTGTATGCATTTGTAGATTTTCTTTGAAATGAACATAGTTTCTCCTTTCTGATCAAAAGAAATACCTGACTGCCCAAGAGAACTTCACTATCTGATGATCTTCACCTCCAAGCATTATAGTGTTAAGTTACATCACTCAAATGTTTGGAATGAATAGAACCTCTTCCAAAGACTTTGTAAGAGCTAAACTCGCTAAAAGCTGCCACAGCTCCCATCTATCCAATTTCAAACTTTTAGATTCAGTTATTGATCTGCTCATTTTCCTTTTCTTTGTTTTGGTTTATTTTTTGGTCTTCCTTCCTTATGGAAAGTAAGCATAGCATTAGACCGAGCCCAAACAGATTCATTCTAATAAGACAATCCACGGTAAGTTCAAGCATCATCATAAACTAAGCTGGAAGACCCTACAGAGAATCACTAGGACAGAATACTGTGTTTTCTTTTTTATGGATATAAACAAAGAGATGTGCAACTTAATTCATCTTTCCAAACTAGTGATCTTAAAGTTGTCAAAAAAGGGAAAAAATTATGTATGCTTAAATGTGTCTCAAGACACTTCTTGGTATTTAGGAATGATGATCATTCTTCTTGACGAAAGCAATAGCTGATTCAGGGTCCAGAGCAACTCTTAAATTGGATTAAATGATGGTCATTCTTCTTAACAGTCCATTTCAATTGCTAAAAGTTGTGGCAAACAATTGATTGTGGAATGGCATACTAAATCAAAGGCAGGCCAATAGACTGGCACAAATATAGCCATAAATAAGCCACCTCCGGCTGCTTAGGAACAATCGGTATCCAAAGCCCACAGAATAGCAGGAGGATATATCCATATGCAAGGACAAGGTCTGTTGTGAATAAAACTGACTTTGATAGACAACAAGGAAATAATCTCTGCTTCTAAGACTGTCTATTACTTTATGAATAGGTTTTTCATATCTTAATTGCATATCCTTGGCATCTTCAAGCATAATGTGTAATTTCTTAGTACATTCTTCATCACAAACCACCACTATCACATTGCTCAGATCCAATTAGATGCTTTCCTCGCTGTGTCTGAGAGAAAATAGTACAAAGCCTCTACGGTATTGATGGTATGTCTCAGTTTGATATGCATAATCAGTTGTCTCAAGTCACTACACAGTAAGAACATTATGAGAAAAATTCTTAGAAAATTTCTTCATGATTATAAGACACAAAGGAAAAAAGTTTAGGCAGGCATATAATCCCTAATCAATGCTATATAAGGCAACTACAAGGGCTCCTTTGACTTCAAATACAATGATCAGCACATGAAAATATAACAAAACATTAAAATAAAGTAAAGGCACCATTTTTCAAGATAAAGTATTACAACTGATCTGAAATTAAAGCCATACCTGAGCCACGACTGAAGAATCAATAGGATTCTTTCCCATACCAATCCAGATTAGCACAGCAAATGCCATCATTAAGACAAAGACTAG
>JAUPMG010150461.1:0-11032 GCA_031762675.1 Pachysandra terminalis
AATCGACAGATAGGCTATGCTTATTCCTAGCATAATACCCTTTTGGGATGTTGTGTGTGCTTGTAGCCACACAAATCCATTTTCAACAGTGAATTAACACCTAGGAAATCATGAAATTACCATAATTTAAGGGTTAGAGGGATCATCAATATTTTGCTCTTTTCGTAATTGATTAATTCATTTTTAATTAGTTTACTTAGACTTTTAGATTTTAATTAAGTTATTTTGATTTTTAGACTAGAACATAATATCCCATTTTCTTTTGTCTAATTAATTTTATTAGATTTTATCTGGTAATTAGTAAATTAAAGCCATTCAATCCTTGAGGTTCGACACCCTCAAAATAGCCATATCCTACAATGATTCGTTCTATTGCGAGTGGTTATAAATTAACACATCACAGTTATTTACTGAGCTATTTGTAGCTTACGCTTTCAAGCCCAAAATATTTCAGGACCTATAGATGATGGACAACAGGACCATGAGGACCAAGATGGATAACAAGGATGCTTTGAAGATATTAGTCATTATTAAGACTTTATTTGATGTTGTTAGTAGAACCGGTAGTAGGGTTTATTTATTGTATTTTAGTACTTACTAGGTTTGATTCTCAATGGCTAACTCAATAGCTAATAGGGATTGATTTGAAGCATAAGACTAGTTATATTTTATTTCGTTGTTTTATATTTGAAGATTGTTTTGGGATGGATATTACCTTAATAATATTATTTTTCCAGAATTTTATCTTATACATTATCGTACTTAATTCACTGATTTGGTAATGTATTGCTTATCCACTCCCATAGGGATATGAGGTGAGAGCTATAACTTAAATTTGGGGACTCCATTGAGATTTCCAGGTTTGGGATGTGACACTGTCATCAAACATCATTCTATGGGGTATTGAATATAAAAATCTTAAACTACAAACCATGCCTTAATAGCAAAACTTGGTTGGAACTTACTGACTGGTAAAAGAGGTATATGTTATGACGTTCTTCAATCTAAGTATCTTAGACAAACAAACCTTTTGGATGCTTCTTATAAGAGCTTGAAAAATATGATTAGAAAAGAAAAATTACGATAAGTGTAAATTGGTAATTTAATTAATTCACAATTAAAGATAATCTAAATTTTTGTTAAAAAGATAATTATAATTAGATATATAAGTTAATATAATTAATTTAAGTATTGATAATAAGAATTTGGGATAAATTAAATGTATTGGGCTTATTTTAGTAAACTAGGCCTAAATAGCTAACTTGGGCTTAACTAGACTAGCCATAGGATTAGTACGTATTTAGGATGGCTCCTTAAGGCCCATAGGGAAAAAAAAAAACCTAATTAGTTAGTCATGGATTTTGCGGCTAATTAATAGGGGAATTTAAAAGGAATATAGATTATAATACATAACGGCTAAATACCAACTAACAGTACTAATACAACACTAACACATAATTATTATAAAAACAAGTTATATTAGTTAATTAAAGGATTAGAATCAAGTGGAATTTTTGGGAAGACATAGGAGGAGCTACAAGAAGATCTAAAATCCCAGAAAGATCGAAAAAGAATCTACACCAATAAGAAACCCTATCCAAACAGGAAAAAACCCTACAGTAAACAAGTGAGTTTTCCTTCATCATCTCGTGTATTTACTTCCACCCAAATGTTATAGGATGGGGGATCTCTTGTTTGAATCATGCTAAACCCTTCCCCATGTTCTTAAACATAAAACCAGAAAGTAAAACGGCATAAATTAAGGAATAGGCCAAATCTGGAAGAATAAGACATCAATTTAGAAACTAGGAACTCAGATCTCAAAGAGAACAGATTATAATTATCAAAACCATATTTAAAATATAAAAACCATGCACAAAGCTTATTTAGACTTATAAGAACCTCTGGGAGAACTCCCAAAAAGAAAAGCCAGAAAATCTGGATCAGCATACCCACCGGTACACTGTGACCCTGCCAATCCAGCCTAGAAAACAAGGCATGCCACTACCTAGTGTGCCGACCCCTTACCAGTACACCATGACCCTTTCGATCACTAACCCCCCTTATATTTTTGTAAATCTGATCTAATTAGACCCAACCAGACCACCCTGTGAATTTCCATGAAATTGGGCACACCTTTGTGTTTACCAGTGTACAGTGACCCCTTCGTGACTATGCCGATCTCCATTGTTGACCTATCTGGACTTCTGAGACTTTGGACACTTGTAATACATTAAACCTAGTTGATTCAATATGACTCTAGATGCTAGGGATACCTCTATCAAAATAAAACCTCCTACACCTAAGCTTTGACCTGTTAAGACTTCCCATGAAAGTATGAAATTCTAAGTTACATAGGGAATTAGTCCCACAACACTTCTACTAGTCTTACTTGCATATTATACACATGCTCAGATGTTTTGTATGATGTTTAAGGTTGTTAATATCATGTTATGACCATATGTGTGTTTTGAAAATATTAAGTGATGTATTTGCATAAAGGACCATTAACTATGTGGACATCTCATCTCTAATTCAAATAAGATTTATCATATATTCTTATATTATTTGGGACTCTCTCATCATGCCTACATGTGCATTAAACTATACATATATATACTTAACTAAATGCTATTATTAGCCTAGGACCCTCAGGTTATGTCTCATGTTTATGTTATTTTGAATATATATGACTGTGAAATCATTGTGTGTACATAGCACTAATAAAGGATATGAATTAATGAGTTGCATTTGACTACCAAGATGAGATAGCTTTCTTGATATCCTATTATTGGAGTACTTTGTACTTGGCCAATAAAAGATGCCATTATGACTCATGTTACGGCTCTGACCATTTACTTGTCCATTGAGGGACTAAGTGTTTGTTTACACCCAAGGTGAGGGATAGGCCTTGTATGGGGGTCCCAATATACTTGTGCTAAGATGATAGGTGAGGGATAGGCCTTGTATGGGGGTCCCAAGATGAATCAAAAGAGTCAATTTTGTTAGTAGACCGAGGAGAGTTCACGTTTGTGGTGCCTTGGATACATTCCGTTGATCGAAACTAAGAATAGGGATTGCGCTCATTAGGTTGCAGCCCCTAGAAACTATGATGTGCACATGGAATTATCCCATATCTTAGTCATTAATGCGGGGAATGAATTCACATTTGTCGGACATCTTGGGTATTTGGATTGAGGTCATGTGTGGGACATACACTATTCGAATGAAAAACAACTTGCATTTGCATCACATGTGATTGTTGATATTATTGTCATTATCTTATGTATGATGCACTTGATATAATTATTATATAGATTTAGCCATTGTGGACATTAGTATATGACCATGGATATCCTTAGAATACAAACTAACGTGAGATTTGGTGAGAGAAGAAGTATTGATTGATATCTTTCCACATAGCATCACCATCATATATATTTTTCAGATTATCATTATTATCATCACTATTATTATTGTCACTCCCCAAAACCCGTGGCACATATCCCTATGCGGGCGGCACGGATCTCAAGGTGAGACCTTCGGGCTCCAACCATGGAACACGGATTGCCATATCATTTATAAGTAATAAAAGTATAAACTACCACCTTTATTAATATTACCAAAGTGCGGAAGCTAAGAACGAGAACTTAAATAAAATTCCATGGCTTCAGCAAAGCCATGAATCCCAAGGTAAGACAAAGTACTCCAACAAGGACATAAAACTATTACATCCAAAACTCGTTCATGAGAACATAATCAAAGTTCTAAAAATAGAATAGAAACAACGGCTGCACAATCCGTAAACTTCATATCCCACCTCTTCTTGTAACATAAGAAGTCGTGTGAACTTGGAATGCTCAGCTTGTGACATATCTGTCACCAATCACCATTAGTCAAAACAAAAGGACAAAAATATAGAAATACGATTACGAGAAGCACATGTCATATATTGATTTATGGATGATATGATGGTATGAGATGCTTCATTCAGATGTCTTACATGGTTTGCTCAATCAGAGGAATGAAAATGAGATATGAGATGTTATGTACTAGGATAATGTATCATGTTAAGTGCCCCTCACATGTACCTTCACAATCACAAACCAATTCGAGACATAGGTCACCAAGAACAGTCGGATGCCCCCTATCCATTCTGAGTTCTCACACATGGTACGAAGGCCACCATATGCTGATTTTATGAGTGTAATTACTCAAGGTTTATCCAACCGTATAGGATCTCACAAGAATCCTACCCTTATTTAAATTGGACTCTCAACCCATGTATATAGTCAACCCAATAGAAAACCACGCAAGGAAAATCCTTATGTGCACCTCCCGGGCTCACTTAAAAGTCCACATAGACCTAGCATGCATGCAATTATTAGCTTAGGACTCAAAGGATAATTCCCATCAGAAACTATCCATGCGCCCCTACATGCGGATAATCAACTAGAAATCATCATAAGTTTCCTAACCAGTGTACAAACTAAATCAAAACAATACCAGTAGTCCTTAGTTCCAATCACAAAACATAAGGAGTCACAACCCCAATTCAAGTATGATGGGTAGGCTGGTGATAGGGTTGGGTGTGCCATGGAAATCAAAGTTGGCTCCCCGCAGGTGGGTCCATACCCATTGACCTTCTTTTGATCCCAAAATACTACATCCATATTTACTTGGCTCATACCACCTCTCCAAACTACCTAAATTCCTCAAAATATGGCCTCTGTCGGCAGCACGGTCGGTGAATCGATTTTCATGCCCCGGATCCTGATACCCGAATCCTAGGTGGGTGGCACGGATTATGAGGTAAAACCTTCGGGTTCTCAACCATGGAGTGTACCTCACAACAACAATCTGTAATAAAAGTGATTGTTTTTTCTATTAAACAATCAGAGTACGGAAGACAAAGTATACTAATGAAAACTTGGCTTCAGATGAGCCTACAACTCATAAATCAACTATCCCAAACAAACCATATTACATAGTTCTACTATGGAAATAAAGCAACAAATAAAAACTAAACGGCATCGAATCCACGCAATCATCCAATCTTCATTAACCTGCAAAATGAAACATTGCAGTGAGCTTGAAATGCCCATATAAGAAACAAATTCTGACAACCATCCTCATGGGACAACGTTAGTCCTAAAAGCATACATCATTGAAATTATCATGGCATGAAGGCAATCATATAGTAGTGTCCACATCATAAAACATAATTCAGCAATTCCACAGCGTTATCATACTTGAAGTCCAGCAATCAACCATCATAAGTTCCACGATACCACAATCAAATGCATGCATATGAATGATAAGTATTGAATGATGATTAAACAAAACATGATGAATGCAGCAATGTAATTATGAATGCAAGATGAATGTAAATGAATGCAACCATCCTATCGAATCATTCCTCCACAGCCAACTCCACTAAAGATCCACATCAATACCACAAGATCTAACTACTCCACGACAACAATCTCCACCCCAATCCATGACCTTACAATCAATTCAAGTATCCCACGTGTACAGCGTGGTTTCGTAGGATTCGCAACCTACCGGGCTCAATTCCCGAAATTATTTCCGTACATTTAGGGATTAACACCCAGAGAGGCCTTTTAAGAGGATTGTTACCCACGTACATTTAGGGATTTAACCCAGGGACGTCTTTAAAAAAGAAGATTACCCACGTACATTTAGATATTTAACCCAGGGAGGTCTTTCACAAAGACAAACACCCACGACAACAATTTCATGTCTCAATCTGAAGTATTCCAAACAATAGGAATTCTGGTGATAGGATCCTTCGGAAGCTATTCGTGCGCCCATACACACGAATAATCCGCCGGAAACCATCACAGAAATCATTTCCAAGGCAATAAATATAATAATCACATGCTAGTACAACAATCAAGCAATCCATACTCATGTCACGATCTTCAATTACATGTGATTTACAATCCTAGGTCAAGCGGTCCAGTCCCCAAGTCAATAGGTTCAATGGAAAACAGTCTGTATCTGTGACTTTTCTCAGGTGTTCAATAGAGTGGTCGGTCGACCGAAGCCTATCGAGCACCCAAAATATACTAAAATATGCTCTTTGTCAGCAGGGTGGTCAGTGGGCCGACCCTTGCCAAACTGTCACTTTTATGGGTTTCTCAACTTCGACGAACAGTTAGTAGTTTGGTCATAACTTCCTAAATACTTATCAGAATGACCCCAAACTTGTTTTGGTGTGTTCCTAATGAACAGGGGGTTCAGAATAAATATAAAATAAATTACGAAAAATATTTACATAGGTCCTTTAATCCATAGTTCAAGTCTGTACAAATTCTGGGTTTTCTGGGTTCATGAACCCTAGCCCTTTGGTGTCCAATTCACATCCCCATTGATGTTAAAGGTCAATAAACAATCCTATAAGCACAAAATCACTGTGTAAACATATCTTAGAAATTTATTATCATGATAATTGATTTGAACCATGGATCAAACATATATACATTCGTAATGGCATAGAAGACTTTAGAGCAGATTCAATCATAGCATATCATCATCAAGCATATAGACAGGTATTAATGACTCCCGTGATTCCATAAGAACTATTCAGAAAATGTTTCTTACCTTAAGCTAGATCTGATAAGCGATATTCTACGATTCTACCTTCTTCTTCCTCTTCTACTTCTTACGATCTTGAATTACTAACCTATCCTTATTAGCTAAATAGAATCCTTCTAGAATAACTAATCCAATCCAATTTCTAATTAAAACTCACACGTTTTCTTTTAAGTCTAGTTCTTGTTAGTTACACCATACTCCCTTATCTTTCTATTAATTACAATTTGACCCCAATACTTCCACGTAATTACAACTTAGTCTGATTATGCACTATTACACATTTTTACCTTCAATGTGAATTCAATTTCATTTAAATTTATTTAACACCATTAAATAATCACAGTCAATTATCATTATTAATTTTTCAAATCCGAGTCACTACACCGGTGCTTGCCGAAGGCCATTCTCTATGCATTTTCAACCCTTGTCGGCAGCACGGTCGGTGTACCGATGCCTACCAATGAGCCACGGAACAGCAGGTTCTGAAAGCTCTGAAACTCATCATTTGCAAATAAAATTAAGCCCCCTCAAATTAGATGTTTTGTTTTAAAAACCACCCAATGTCTAATTTAGCTTTTAATACCATACGATTAAATATCCGAAAAATAACCAATAAAGTTTTATAAATTATTTTAATCAATATTAATTGAATAGAACATTATTTTAGTGAATTTAGGTTATTACAATTATCATATTTTCTCATAGAATTAGGATATGAGTAAATACTTTGTTTTGAAGGTCTACTCATCCGAACTTTCAGCTTATGTATGTTTCCTGACATATTTCCAGGTATAAAGATTGATTTCTAACAAGGAGAGAGCTATGGGAAAGAAGGGATACAAAGATAGAATCTAGAACATAAATAAAATGCAATAGAATTAGTTTATTTCAATTTATAATAGAAAGGACATACTATTTTATTTAAATATTTATTAGAATTAATGTAATAACTTCCGCTTATGTTTCTATATTGCTTATCCACTCCCATAGAGAGTTACAGCTTAAATTTGGGGACTCAATCGAGATATCCAGGTTTAGGACGTGACAAAAGTGGTATCATAGCCTAAGTTCTAATAAAATTTAGAAAAAAAAAAGATTAGGAATGGAATAGGATTTAGGATTAGGAATAAATAATAAAATGTCATAAGATAACAGAATTATAAGAGGGTCAAGGGGAATTAGATATACGTAGGATGCAGGTGTGAGGTACGATGATTGTTGTTGTGTGCATTTTTTAATTAATTCCGGATAGACATTTTGGAATTAGGGTACCACTGTTTTAGAAAAGTCTGAAGGTTGAACTATAAGGATGAAGTTTGTGTTAAGTAACCTGAGTTACATGTCTTTAAAAAGAAGGCTTATGATTTGATGATTTCATAAATTATGAAAAATATTTATAACCCTAAACCTAACTATTTTCCGGAAATTGAAGTCAATGTGGTTCCAAACACATTAAATTAAATTCCTTGAAAAATTATAGGAATTAGACAATATATATAGTAAAACGAAATAATCAAATATATTTAATGTAAATGAATTATTATGATTGTGGTATTATATAAATTAGATATAATTACAACAAGATATAATTCGGATCTAGTTCTGGAGAATTTTATTTTAAAATTCTGTCCTGGACGAAAACCAGAGAGCCAGATAAGACTAACAGCTCATCTAACTAATTATAGATTCTTGTTTGTAGTGAAATTTTGTGATGAAACTTCTTAAAATAAAGTGTAATAAAATATAAAAATAAATGTAAACTTGTATTTTAAGGTTTTAGGATCGGGAGACTCACGGCAGACTCACCGGTACACCGGTAGTCATCCGTTAGTATGTCGTAAGCCTGCCGAGACCCTATAAATTCGTCTCTTTACAACCTAAACTTATTTTCTTCTCTTATAAACTCCTAGAACAGCTCTCTACACCTACTGCTAGTGTTCCTAGAGCATTTCCATCATCAATCCATACAAAATTTCTTCCCGGCAAGTTTCTTCTTTTACTTCTTTAAATTTCTTGTGTTTAACCTTGAACCTTTGCTTGTTTTATTTTCTTAAACCATAGAAATTATGGCTAAAGGAAAGAAAACCCAAAAACCATCTAAGAAGACCGAAACCACTAGCGCTTCTTCCTCAATAGGACCACCTCCACCTGACCCATCTGAAGAAGAAGAAGAATATATACCCAAACCCAAAGAAGAGCATGTGCTAGAAGATGACATACACACATACAACCCCAATGAACCTAGCATATACTTCAGCAGATCCTCACCTAGAGAGACAAACTATCCCTAATCATGTAGCCTCCTACAATGTTGTAGAAACCCTACAAGCCATAGGATCGTTAACTATTCTATCTTGGGGAGGAGCTGCATATCCTTATGTAGCCCAGGAAATGTATGATGCAATAACTGACACCAATCTTAACTCCATCACTATTACATTCACTTTTTCTGGAGAAGTTCGAACCTTAAACCTCCAACTATTTTCTTGGATACTAAAAGTACCTATGAACAATTCTCTTAGCACCATTACTGAGCTAGCCCTTTTTGATAGGCCTAAGGTAAACCAAGTTCTGTGTGGTAAGGATGTTCAATGGAATAAGGACAATTCTCTGACTTCCACCAAACTCCTACCCACATATCGGATCTTGCATGCCATTTTCCTTAGAAAGGTCTACTCCAAAATTAGGAATAAAACGGGGCTTTCATCTTACATGGTCCAAGTTTTCTACTCTTTGGCAACCGGCCAAAGACTGTGCCTTCCTTCCATCATCATAAATCAAATCATTAGGTACGTGAAGAACACCAAGAAGGGACCTCAAACCTTTTCCCTGCCTTATGTGTGAAGTTTCCAAACATTGGGAATTTACTTTTCCTTAAAAGGATCATAAGGTAACCATTAAACACTTAAGTTACCTCAACCTTTGCTTGATGAAGCTTAAAGAGATGCCAAGGCATATACCCGAGGAGCAGATTCAGCAGTAAGACTTTCCTGACGAACAGCATCCAGAAGCATTTATTCCAAATCATCTTAGAGCCTCCACATCTGCTGGACCGAGCACTGATCTTCCTCCCACACATCATTACACAAGGAGGAAAAAGAGTGTAGAGACCAGACTTGCAGCCCTTAAGAGAGCCAGTTTCCAGTGGCGGATTGACGTCACTTCGGAACTCATGAAGAACAGAGAAGAGCATAACAGTGCCAGAGAGGAACTCAAAACGAATAGGGAGGATATGTCTAAACTCCAAAAGAGTGTAGACAAGACCTTCCAGTACACCCAGAAACTCTTCAGTTGTGGCAAGACCAATGATGTATGTAATGACCTAAATCCACTTAAGGAATCCTACATTTATTGATTTAAATTTTTTCAAGATTCAAGGGTATGTTTTGGCATATATATATATATATATATATATATATATATATGTATGTATTATTATAAATACTAATGGGATTAATGTGTATTACTATTTTCACATCCTAAACCATTGAGACCATCGATATTCACAATAGTGAGGTATGTAACTCTCACCCCAATAAAACATGCGAGTGTAATGAAATAATCAAAACATAAGCGGAAGTAAACAATAATAGCTCTAGGTATACTTAAGTAAAAATGTATAATCTGGTCTTATTACAACTGATTTAATGAATTCTATAATTAAAATCTAATAAAAAATCTTATCTACTGTTTCTTCAAATCTAGTCCCATCCTAAGCTCTCCTTATGCTACTTGATTCTTGAAAAATATAAATAAACATACATAAGCTAGAAAGCCCGGATGAGTAGTCTTTCAAAACAAGGTATTTACTCAAATCCCAATGTTATGAGATACAAACAATAAGATAGAGAAAATAAATATAATTTGTAAATTAAATGATAAATAATGATAATTATAACAGAAATTAAATAACAAGTATTTCTCTCCCAATCTCACTTTGGTATATGAAATAAAGGTCCATATCAATAATCCTAATTCTATATGCAAAATTAGATCAAGTGTATCATACACAAGATACTCATAATAGTATCATAAAACAATATGCAATGCAAGTGTTGTTAAGTATGCAAATCATGTAAGTTCCCACATGATCGATCATTCCTTGAGCAAGATGTCTTCTCGAACCATCTCCCCTTACAGGGTCATTCTCAAATTAAGATATTTCATGTCCGCATCATAGTTTTAAGGGGATTCGACCTAGAGGGCACAATTCCCCCACTTATTTATGATCATGGGTAATACTTCAAAGAATTCCAATTGTAAATTCCTCATAGAATCTTACAGATTAACAACTAACAGAAGGGTATATGCTTCAAATATTGGGCATCAAATTCTGAACATTCCCTCACCTTATCATCTTTCCACAAGTCTGTTGGGATCACCATGCAAGGATATAGCCCTCACCTTGGGA
>JAUPMG010150471.1:0-11032 GCA_031762675.1 Pachysandra terminalis
AAATCTCTGCAAAATCTAAACCAAACCCCACCGTTTCTTCTCAAAACCCTCACACCAAAGAACCCAAAACCCCATTTGTGTTGCTCGTCAACTACTGCAAACCCCATCCGAAAATAGGTTCGTCCAAGCCATTTTTTCCCATCTAAATTCATACCAAAACCCTATGATCTGAGCATCCTTTCGGCCAATCTTCAAATCCGTAAATATCTTCTACCCTCTCTGAACCCAACGGGATTTGGGATAGCTGATTCCATTCCAAGACAAAGCTCATAGACGCAAACAAAGGCCGCAAAATAAAAATAAAAGAGAAGTTAGCAAAATTGCTACAGGTAATTTTCCAATTGATAGCATTTAGTCTATTTTGATTTTTGATAAAATTGGAATTTAGATATGTGTTTAGTTCTTTGTTGGAAAATCTTATCTAAGGTGAGCAGAGTAATAAATTTTATCTAATTTTAGTATATATATATATTTTGGCATGTAAATCTAGGCTAGATTTCTTCAATTCATGTTAGTTTTTACATTAGTCAAAAAAAAAAAATTTAATTCTCTTAAAAAATTACTCACAATAAATCAAATCTTGCCCCAGAAACAGATTCTTGGCTCCGCCCTGTATATATAGATCTCTTATGTTTCCATGTGCGTGTTGTGGATTCTATAATATCTCAATGTTCGAGAGATCATGTCCTGTTGGTTTTGAGTTCTATGGACCTTCCTTCTCAGATCTATTAAAAGCTTGATTTTAGCTTTTTAAATCGGGTTTTTTGATTTGACTCTGTATGATGCTTTCGCTTGAAGTTTAAATTATGGGATTTTTTTTCTCTAAATTTTCTATTGTCTAACATAAAGTTTTGAACCACGAACTCTCTCTTCAAGCTTTTTTTACAGAGGAGAGATTTTGTATTTCAAAGGTTTTTTTTACAAAAAAGAAAGTATATGTGTTTCAAAATTTTACCTTAAGTCAACAAGGTAGTCAACATTAATGTCTTTAGGATATAATCGTTACTTTAAATTCTTATAACACAAAAGGGGTATTTTTGTCTTTACATTTTGCTGACTTCAACATATTCCATCCCACCACTCTTCAAACTAAAGAGAGGTCATTGTTATTCTTGAAAAGTAAGAGAGGTCTTCGTAATTTGCACATATCTCAAGACAGGTATATATAAATTACCCTATTGTGTCACCACCCAAAAATTTAACTTATTTACAAACTTTACCACCGACAGTTATTTAATTAAAAGTTTAACACCGCACATTGAAACTTTGATAATTTACAAACTTGCTACTACATATTAAAACGACGGTAACAGGCTATTCAACGGCTCTAAAAATTTAAATTTTTAGAATTTACAACAAAATCTCCAAAATATAATTATTATATTGATAAAATTAAGGGCAATTTACAAATACCTCCCTTGCAATATTCACAAATTGTAAAGACCTCCTTTCACCTTTCAAAAATAATATAAATTTGCCTTCAAGTTTGAAGAGTGGTCACACTTACTTCCTTTCGGTCAAGTCTATAGACAATAAAATTTTGTGTCATCTAAGTCAAAGAATTTGACAAAGTCAAAGTTGACTATTTAACGGTCAAAACCCAACAAGCCAAGTCAAGATGTGGGCTGGGAAAATAAAAACAAATAATAATCCTGTCTATCCATTACCAGATATGGACCGAGGCACACATATACAAGTTCAGCCCACAACTAAATGTAGGCCCACGAGAAAACTCACAAGCCAAACATGTGACTAAAGCCCATCTTATAGAGAATCAATATGTGGTAAGCAAATAAGGAATGTCATATTCTCTTAGGTGGCAAACAATATTAAGAAATACACCTAATATTAAATCATGCTAAATTAAAGGCATAAGATCCTCTCAAAGTGGCATGTTTCAATCAAGTCAAATTATTTCTAAATTTGAGGTATACAAATCCTCTCAATATGGAAGACTTCAAATCAAAGGGTAAAATCACCATTACAATGGCAAGTTAAAATTAAATTAGTTTGTTGCTAAAGTAGAAGAATTCAATCTTCTCCACATAGAAATTCTCAATCAAAAGAAGTCTCCATAACAAGACAAGGACACCCTTACCTCTTGCCTATAAATAGAAAGCTAAATATACAAGAGCTCTCAAGGATCAGAAATCCAAAAGAAAGCTTTGAAGCTTGGAGAAATTCTGAAGAAATTCTGAGAAGACTTGGAGAAAGCTCACTCAAGTCTACATAAGGAATCCTGCACTCATTCTTTCTTTCTAACACTAAGAAAAAATGATATATACACATCCGGACAAGGAGAATCCAGAAACAAGAAGACTCTTCTCCAACTGCTTTGGCCTACAACAAGTACCGAAGAACCAGTTATTGAAGACCGATTCGAGATCATGCTTCTATAGCTCTCGAATCAAAGATTCATCAAGGAGATCGAATCAGAGGTTTATTCTTTGTAAAGAATATAAATCACAGAGATTGTATCCATTAGTTCATTAAATCAAATTGGTATTTGTTTTACACATTTTTCTCGTCTTTTATATCAAATACGAAATTTGTGTCTACAAAGTCTCGATCTAAAGATTGGATGGAATTTGCTGAGCTCAGTTAATGTAAAGATAAAATTACCCCTTTTATGTTTTAATTTTAAAATAACAAAATTTCCCTACAACATTTCAAGGGATATGGATATGATGTGGAGAATTATAGATAGGAATCGAAAGCTCCGTTCATTTGCACCGACATTGTCTCAAGTGTTGGGATTAGATCAATCCAAACTCACGAAGATCAATCTAATAAACTTGTTAAGAGTTCTCAGATCTTGAGATTCAAAGAATCAAGAGAACAAGTAAAGCAAATAAATGAAAGACGGAAAATAAAGACAAGAAAAAGAACACACAAATTAACGTGGTTCGACGATCTTGCCTACGTCCATGGAGTGCACCAGAAATTTACTATATTCTTGAAGTTTTACAATCTGAGAGAAACCTTATAAGAACCTAAATCACAAAGTAGAAACTACATATCTATAATTGAACTTGACCCGCCGCAGGGGCGCTGCCTCCGTTCCCCCGTGGGCTGACCATGTAGCTCAACCCACGGTTCGTACCGGCACACATAATTACGTGGGGATAAAGAATATCCAGCTCAAGCTCCACAAACCCAACATCACGCTCTCGTTGCAACCTCTCTCTACACTTCTCTCCGAAATAGTGATGCCCATCTCTCTCCCTCTCTGCATTTATAGTTGGAGAAATCTCATATCCAAGCTTGGTTTGCAGGTGTTAGTGTCTCCAGCACATCAGACTCCTGTGCCCTTCAACGATTTTCAGCTTCCAGTTTGTAAATTGCAACCTCCCTCCTTCACGAGGGGTTCTCTTATATGAGAAATGATATTGTCTGCTAATCTACCATTTCACCACTATCGTTCTGTGGTGTTAGTTGAGTTCGCCGCCAATTCATTTCGAATAGGATAGAGCATTTGGCTTGAAAATCATTTCTGACCCACAAAGTAAATTGAATTCAGGACAACCGTGGGATTGGATGCAAGTTCCATTTCTGGATAGCAGAGTATATAGGTATATCAAAACGCGATGAACTCTTTATTGTGTGTTTCGTGGATGATGTACCGTTTTTAGGAAGAATCACGCAATCAACTGCTTAACAGAGTATCAGGAGCTTGTCTTATTTGATGAGTTGGCATATCTGAATATGTGAGAATGTCATATCCATCTACAATTAATCAACTCCTTCTAATTGGTTGGTGCTTCTGCTTAAAACCCATTTCTAACTCTTCAAGCTGGTTTGTTTTGTCAATTACTTTTGCTTATTTTTTTCATTTACTTTTGCAGTTTTGCTTATTGAAATTGCTCACGTGAAGAGAGAGAAGAAACGATTGGTCATTGCATTGATTTAAGGGAACTCGTTTTGAGTTATACTTTTTGAGAAAAACTTAAAAGTCAGTCATGTTTTTAAAACTGTAATAAAATTGGTTGACCTTTTTAAAGTATTTTAAAATGAGTGGTCCTCCACTGTAGCAAGATCACTCTTTTCGAAAATACCCTTTTGCCATATTTTGATTGTTTTTAAATATAATTGAAATTAAATGAGAAATGTCTATTATACCCCTCTTTATAAAACATTAGAATTGTTCTTCCCTTCTTTTTTTTGATCGAACGAACAGGTTTTCTCTCCCTCATCTCTTCTCCATTTGCTTTCTTCTTCTTCTCCTCCCTCATCAGATCATCATTTTCTTTGGGATTAAGGTATTGTCATGCCTTCCCTTCGTTTTCCCTCATCCCTTTAGGTTTAATCTCCATCTCATTCTCTACATTTTGTTTTTCATTTACCTTCTTGGGATCCCTGTGTTGTTTCTCTATTCTCCCTCATCAGTTCATGATCTTTCTATCTCTTAGATTTATTCATTCATTGAACTAATTCGTTTGCATTAGGCTTTTGTTTGTCCTTTATAAGGATTTGGTTGTAGAGATTAGGGTATCGTTGTGTTCGGAGGTATTGTCCCTATTAGAATTTTCTGCTCCATCGACGGTTCTCATTTTGCTTGACCTAGCTATCCATTTCAGGCTCAATCTAACCGAGGTATGAATTTTTTTTAAATATATTTTTTCTTTGCAATTCTATAATTTTGTTTTGTAATTGTAGGATCTTGCTTCATAATTGAAACATTTTATTTCCCTCTAAGCAAAGTATTTTGTTTTTATCAGTAATCAATTAGCCAGTATATGGCCGTAATTACTCCCTATCAGAGTTTCCACTGAAGTGGATGCTTGTGATCAATTAACTATTTTATCTTCCTAGAAGCAACATACTGTTTCTAATCAGTAACCAATTGACCTCTGTATGGCCTTGATATTATAATCATCAAAGTTCTGAGGTTGCTATTTCATGCAATTGAGAAGGCCCAATTATGTTCGATTAATGGTCATGATATATTTATATTTATTTTATCTTGTTTATGGCATTAGGCATTGCATAAGTAGGCATTATAGTACTATAATCTTATGATTTGAAAAGCATAAGCTACTACTAATTTTCCGATGATATTTTCTTATGATTTCGAAAACACTTCCTAATATTATATTGCTACTATAATATTAGAATCATTCATATTTGCATACAATTACAAATTATATTTATTTGTTGTTGAATGTTAATTAATAGGATGGCCACGGTGAAAACACTTCTGTGCTATTGCCCCATCGATGATGAGGTGGTATTAGACGATAGAGGAGAAGTAATGACGAATGTAGATGGGACCATTGTTTATAGAAATGGTCATGTCAATGCACTAACCATTGACGATAGGACACGGTTGGAAGAATTTGTATTCACTGTTGAGCAAAAGCTTAACGCATCTATGGAGGGGAAGACTGTTAAGTACACGACCTTGATAGAAAGGATTATATTGCTACCTATTTCTGATGATGAAGATTTCAAGAATATGATCATTTTCAACGAACGATTTGTTAAGGTTTATATATTCGAAGATGAGGAGCCGGCGACAAACATCATTACACCTCCCAGTTATTTAAATAGTCATACATATCTTGGTTAAATATATGTATGTCAGAATGTTATATTAAAGTAGTATATGAATGGTTGGTAGAAGTGTCTAGAATAATTTTTAGTTAAATTATGAAGTGAAAACAAGTCCTAACATGTACGAGTGAAGTGAAAAATCTTATGACTATCATAGAAGCAATAAACTTAATTTTAATTCATTAGATATTTTTCCAAATGCGATTACATATTATTGGTATATGTATTTTCCTTATTTAATTGAACTTCTATAGGCATGACGAAGATGTTCGACGTGGTACATCTAATACGGATGGCACTGAGACGAGAGTTGTATTCACGCAGACCACCATTACGGACAGTGATCAAATAGGAACAGTTGCAGAGGAATTTGTGTTGGGTGGTGCTGCAACTGGACAATGTGTAGAACTTCAGTCTGTAATGTATGAGCATTGTATTGTTGATGATCAGTTATTTGATGGTGCAGATGTTTTTCGATAAGCATTGTACTAGTTCAATGTTGCACATCATTTTCCATATAGGTGGAAGCGAAACACATCTACCTATTTGGATGCAATATGTAAGGTTGAGAGTTGCAATTAAAGAGTAACAGCTAGTCAAATAAGAGGCACACGATTTTTAAAGGTTAAGGAGTTTTTTAACAAACATTTTCATGACTCCCAACAACATCTTAGTGTTGAGCCTCTCGTAAGGACTAAATGGGTTGGTGGTATACTTGAACCCACAATCAAGCAAACACCAGGGTACTTGCCACGCCAAGTCTGCAAAGACTTTCATCAAGGATATGGAATGAAGTTGAGTTATCAGCAGTCATGGCATAGCAAAGAGAGGGCGAGGAAGAATATTGATAGTATTATCGCTGAGTCATATAGCATAATTCCGTGGATGTGTAATTGGCTTAAGGAAGTAATGCCTGGGACAATTGCTAAATGCTCAAGTAATGATGAAGGTTTATTTAAGCAACTCTTCATTGCATATCATAGTAGCCTGCATGGATTTAGGTCTGGTTGTCGATCAATTTTTTTTGTAGACGGCACATACCTAGCATTACATACGGAGGGACGCTACTTGGAGCTACTGTTGTGGATGCAAACAACCAGATGTTTCTGGTAGCATATGCCGTGGTTTCTTTAGAGAATGGAAATGATTGGATGTGGTTTCTAGAAAATTTGAAAGTAGCTTTGAATGATTCTAGAGATATTATGATTGTATCTGATCAAAATCGATTAATTATTCGTTATGTACGGGCCGTGTTTGGTAGTGATAACCATGCTTACTGTTTGCGGCATTTAAAAGAAAGTTTTAATAAGTTTCTGACTGGAAAGTTTATACGGAAGCCAGCAAAGGATGTGGCGTTTAAATTATTGCACGAACTTGCCTTAGCTAGGTTGCCTCAAGACTATGAAGATAAGTTGAGAGAGTTAGATGGTATTGATCCGGAATGCTCAAACTGGTTAATGAGAACTCTCATCATTTGGCCAATATTTATTTCCCAAAACATCATTGGGATAATTTGAGTTCTAACTTTGCTAAAACCTTTAATGGATGGATTAGGGAGGAGAGGAAAATACTGATCATGGCATTGATCGATGATATGCGTGTGAAGTTGTTAGAGCTTTTAATGAGACGGCACACTGTGTTACAAAGTTGAAATTGTATTGGACCGAGAATTGAAAATGAGATTAAGAAAAATACTGACATAGCCATTGGATGGATTGTGAGAAGATTCACCCCTACAAAATTTAAGATTGAAATGATGTCTGGGAAGGGGCTTGGGGTTGATTTAGCAAAACACAGTTGCACTTGTATGAGATAAGAGATGACTGGCATTTCTTGTGAGCATGCATGTCTGGAAATGAAGGAGAGTCACTCTAACTTATATCCATATGTCGAACCGTGTTACCACAAGGATGCCCAAGCTCATATATACTCACAGTTAATGTAGCCTCTGCCCAATATTGATATGCCTATCATCCGTACCCCTGAACCTCCAAGTCCGCAGATTGGGCAGTCAGTCATAGATGACCCTCATCGTACCAAACGCCCAACCGGTCGTCCAAAAAGAAAGCGTATTGAGTCCCAGTTTATGGCCAAGAGGGCTATGTATTGCAAACGTTGTAATAATCCCAGGCACAATCATAAATCTTGCAAGGCGCCAATCTGAACTCATATATAGTAGAAATCCAATGGTCATGGTAAGTCTTGATCTTTAGACCAAACTCTCAATTTAATCTTGATTTTAATTTAAAGTAAAATGGTTTCGAGATATTAGTAAAGTTGTTGATCCCCTCAACCCCCCGCCCACACACACACACACATCAAAAGTCTTACAATTGGGGTTGCTTTTGCTGTTTTTTTTTTATTTTGTTGTGGTTTGATATCGATTATCCATTTTGATGCTCCTGCTGCTTGCTCTCTTGGTTAGTCATGTTGTTGGCTTCTCATATCCGCTGATGTTGTTTCTAGTTCCTTGGTTGCTTGTTGTGTGGTGTTTTGGTGTGCTTGTCAATGCTGGTACTTTTTTATGGCCTCCTTGGTGTTCATCTTCTTCGTCCGTTGGGTTATTGTACTCACCCATCTGTTGGTCATGGTAAGTCTTGATCTTTAGACCAAACTCTCAATTTAATCTTGATTTTAATTTAAAGTAAAATGGTTTCAAGATATTAGTAAAGTTGTTGATCCCCTCAACCCCCCGCCCACACACACACACACACACACATCAAAAGTCTTACAATTGGGGTTGCTTTTGCTTCTTTTTTTTTTCTGATTTTGTTGTGGTTTGATATCGATTATCCATTTTGATGCTCCTGCTGCTTGCTCTCTTGGTTAGTCGTGTTGTTGGCTTCTCATATCCGTTGATGTTGTTTCCAGTTCCTTGGTTGCTTGTTGTGTGGTGTTTTGGTGTGCTTGTCAATGCTGGTACTTTTTTATTGTCTCCTTGGTGTTCATCTTCTTCATCCGTTGGGTTATTGTACTCACCCATCTGTTGCTGCTCTGATCTCCTTCCACTCTTGCTGGCTTGTCGTTGCTGCTTTGTCTGCTTTTACTATGGCTTGCTGTCGATTATCCTTCTTGAAGCTATTTCTGTTGTCTGCTGTATTGGATGTTTGCTTTGTGATGGTTAGCGGGATTGTTGGTTTCTTTTGGTTGCTGTGTGCTACTATGGTTTGCTTGTAAATGTTGCTACTGTTTTATTGCCTCCGACCTTATGCATGTTGCTATTACTCTGGAAGGTGGAACTGATCTGATTTTACTGGTTGGTTCCTTGCTTCCTTGGGTGTCTCCATGGTCCTTTTTCCAGTGTTTTGGGCATGATGCTTGTTTTTTCAGTGGATAGTGGTGCATCCCTGTCCACTTCGTGGTGCATCCCTGTGCACTTCGCGGTGCATCCCTATCCATTTAGTGGTGCCTCCCTGTCCACTGGGTGGTGCATCCCTTCCCCAAAAAGAATATTATTTCACTATAAGAAATTTACATAGAACATAATAATTTTACCACTCTAATAGCATCTAAGTAATAAAGAAAGAGATTTTATTGGACAGAGACACCACTAAGTGGAGAGGGATGCACCACGAAGAACACAGGGATGCACCACGAAGTGGATACGGATGCGTCACTAAGTGGGAAGGGATGCACCACCAAGTGAACAAGGGCATTCCCACTGGGTGGTGCATCCCTTCCCAATAGGTGGTGCATCCATTCCCACTTAGTGGTGCCTCCATATCCACTTCGTGGTGCATCACTGTGCACTTTGTGGTGCATCCCTATGCACTTCGTGGTGCATCCCTGTCCAATCAGTGGTGCATCCTCGTCCACTTAATGGTGCATCCCTGTCCACTGGGTGTTGCATCCATGTCTACTTAGTAGTGCGTTCTTATCCACTAGGCGGTGCATCCCTTCCCCAAAAAGATATTATTTCACTATGTGAAATTTACACAGATCATAATACTTTTACCATTCCAATAGCATCTAAGTAATAGAGAAAGAGCTTTTATTGATTCTAGTAACATGTGCTAAAGCTATCTTTGTTCTCTTTTCCCCATAGTCTATGTACCTTATTACCAGTGAATGTAAAGTCTTTATTTATAGAATATATCCATTGCATTTTTAACTTGCTGTTATGTTTGCAGCTTTAAAATGTTTGAATTTAAAGAGATTGGTGGATCTGATATGCTCAAAGTTGCCGAGATGATGAAGAGGACGGGTCGAGAGAAGATGCAACATCCTTTGACATTGATAAGGAGTTCACCACAGATGAAATTAAAATGAGTATGATCTATAAATACATTTATTCGTTATTACACTCATAGATGTGTTTTAAGATTTATATTCCTTTTTGGTTTTTGTACTAATCTGATTATCACAACAGTCCGAATGATTTGGTTGATAAATTAAATTTTAATTCAAATTTATTAATGTATTTGTAATAAGCTTTGTAACTTTCAAAGGTTTCATACCGAAAAAGAAGCTTATTATTTGCATATGTTAAATTTATAGAGAACGTAATAATTTTACCAATCCAATAGCATCTAAGTAATAGAAAAATAGCTTTTAGTGATTACGTCACATATGCTGAAGCTATGTTCATATAACATGTCCATTGCTTGACTACCTTAATGTTATGTTTACAGCTTTAAAATTCGTGAAGGTAAAGCGATTGGTGGATCCGATTTGCCGACAGTTGCTGACATGATAAAGGAGAAGGGTGTAGTGACCCTGACCCTACCATTTAATTTCATGATTAAATGGTAGTTAATCCTATTTTAAACCTTAGGATTTAATTGATATAAAAGGGGGCTAAATTGGACTTTTATATAAATATGATAAGATTGGTGTTTAATTATGTTATTTATGTGCACTAGGTGTAATGGGCTTAGACCCAACACAATAGAACTAATTGGACGTGTGGGCTGGCTGGATATGCTCATTGGACACAGGTAAGCGCACAATAGACCTTTTCTACCTAATTTGAAATAGAGAGGGAGATCATGGGTTCTCCCACTAACTCAAGTATTGGACAAGAGAAAGAATTGTTGGGTTTGTTGTGATCAAACGAAAGAGAGGAAAAGCTGTGAAGAAATCTGGTTTTGGAAGAAGAACGAGAAGAAGGAAAAGTAGAATCGGGTGATCCTTGTTGCTAGAAATCTACCTAAATCAGATCTACGGGAAAAAAGGTCGGGATTTTTGGAGTTTCTACGATAACTATGTTTATGGATGATTCCAATACTATAGGTATAGGTTTGATGCATGATCTTGAATGTGAAGCAAGTATAAATTAGAGATCCAATGAAAATAGTGTGAATAAATGTCATGTTGTTTGTGTGATGATAAACATGCTAGATCTAAATTTATGTAATTTTGGCGTTCCTTGTGTTCCTATAAATTATGTGTAAATTCTTAGATTTAATATGATTTATTCATGATTTACTTGTTTAGATCTATAGAATAAATCAATTATTATGTGTTTGAAGTTTGGATC
>JAUPMG010150482.1:0-11032 GCA_031762675.1 Pachysandra terminalis
AGACCATTCACTTAGTGAAAGTTCAATGGGGACATCACGGTGAATCTGAAGCATCATGGGAGTTGGAGTCAGACATTTAGGAGTGTTATCCGGAGCTATTCATGGATTGCGGTACGCAATTTCGGGGATGAAATTCTTTTAAGGGAGTTAGGTTGTGTGACCTAGATCCTCTATTAGAAAGGGTCCTTAACTTATATTTTATTATAAGGTATTTTATATGCATCTAACTATATAAATTTGCAGATTATATTAGTAGAAGGGTTATTTTAATAATTAAAGTTATTATTTTGGGCCCCTAATATAATTATTATCTAAATAGGGTAATATTGGTTATTTTAGATTTTTCTTTCAATCCCATACGTACTAGGGAGTTGAATTAGATTAGCTTGAGGAGAGAAATGAAGATTATTATAAATGTTCCCTTCCCTTCCCATAGCTGGAATCATTGGATCAAATCTGGAGAGATTGAGAGAGAGAGAGAAAAGAGAAGAAGAGATAAAAGGGTTTAGATCTGGAAAACTATTTGTTGTAGTGCCAAAGGAAGAGACCAAAGAAGGAAGAGTGGAAGAAAAGAAGACTTTGGTGAGATCTGAATCTCTGAGATCAGATCAGGTAAGTTAATTCTTACTGTACAATTCTTTTATGAGTTCATATTCATGTTTTTGGGTGTTCTTGAGTGTTTGTATGTATTTGGTGATTTGATTACATGAGATCATGTTTAATATGTTAGAAATAGGTTGGAATATGTTCTAATATGTTATACCAAGAAAACCTATTGATTAGAGACGAGTAGAATGGGCCAAAATAGAATTGGGGATCAAAGGGATGAAAATCCCGAGATATGGTTTCCACAAATCACACCCAGTTTGGTACCCACCGGTACACCAGCAAGGGTACCGACCAGAGACAAAATATAGGTTTAAAAGGGGCTTCGGCACCCACCGGTACACTGGTGAGGGTACCGAAGTACCCCATACAGGAATTACAGACAATTGACCGTCGGTACCCGCCGGTACATCAGCAGGGGTACCGACAGAGGCTTGAATTTAGGCAAAATGGGGCCTTCGGCACCCACCCACTGGTACACCGACCAGGGTATCGAAGCTGCACCCAGAATGACACAGTGAATAATGGTTTGGGATTTTGATTAGGATTTGATGTGGGCTCGTACCATTGACCTTGTAATTGACTCTTAGGACTCAAGATTGACCATAGACCTTATCTTGGAGTTCCATAGTAGTTTGGTACCCATCAACCAGATTGGACTTGATAATAATTGAAATTGAATTGATTTGATAATTGTTTATAAACTGTTGCATGCATGTTAGGCTGATGTAGATTGTTAAGAAAGCCCTGCAGGTGTGAAATAAGGGTTTCCTATTAAGGATTCCTCTAGGTTGACTACATTCCTTGTGGGTTGAAATCCCCACTTAAAATAGGGTAGGACGCTTGAGAGCTCCTATACGAGTTGGAATACCTTGAGTATCATACACTCTTAAGATAGCATTGGGTTGGAATTTACGAGAGTAGCATCTACTCTAAATTAGCACAATGATGACCTTTTACTATGGGTTAGAGCTCGGAACGAAGAAGGGACTTCTAGTAGTTCCTTTTGGCCTATGCCCGAAATTCTGGCATTATAATTGGTTTGTGAAGTTATGGGGCACTTAATAAACTATATTTGTCTAATTCATTCACTTGCATATCATCAATGCATTCCTTGTTTGAGCATTTATTTAGAGCATCTGCATTCTCATTCATTGCTTCTCATAACATCTCATATCATCGTCATATTGCATGCTTGTACTCACGACTTGATGTTGACTTTATTGATATCATAAATGGATGGATGACACTGTTTGTTGAACATACTGGGCATTCCAAACTCATGCAACTTCTCATTTTGCAGTATGAGAAGGATGATGGACATGGTTTACTTTGCTATGGACTAGGACATCCTTTAGATTGAATTTGCTTGCTGCTGCCTATTAACATTATCTAGATTAGGATTTGGAGAACTTTGAATTGTAATAGGTTAGTTAGTTTACATTCTTTTGTGGTCATGACTTAGCTGAAGTCATAGACTATTTTATTGGACTTTTTATGTTTTTATTTAGCTTCTGCATATTCTGATTAATAAAGGTAATCATTTACTTTTATTTTCTTGCAAGTATTGGTATGGCAATATTTCGCATTTCAGCAATGGAACCAAAGGTTATGCCTTGGGATCAGTACCTCCCACCTAGGAATTCGAGCTACTGGTTTTGGGGCGTGGGCAAAGCTTGTCTCGCTTAGAACCCTATTAATAAAATCATATAAATCAATCATCTATGAATCTTTTGTATCTCCCTCTTGTATTCAAATCATATAAAGGTTCCTCTCGTAAAAGGCAAGGAATAGTAACGAATAAAAATCAAGGATCTGGATCTTCTCAGGTTTGAATCGTATGTTAGTTAATTTGAAGCCAGTTAAAATGTGACACCTTGGCTAAAGATCCATATAATTCCAAATCATATCAATGTCTCGTTATCGAGCCATCACACGTATCGAGGCATGGGAGATAAGTTTATCTCGTGGTCTACCCCATTTGCTCTTTATATTAGGTAGGCCCACCGCACTGCCCATAAACAGAAAGGTAAAAATGGCCTTGTAGCAATGAAGCTTGACTTGAGTAAGGCCTATGAAAGGGTGTCTTGGTTTTTTTTTTTTTTAGAAAAGATGCTCTTAGCTTTGGGATTTAGCCCATGGGCGGTCAACTTAATTATGCGATGTGTTTCTTCTACATCGTACAACATCTTGGTCAACGATGCCTCTTGTGACTTCATATGAACTAAGAGAGGTCCCAGGCAAGGGGATCCCCTGTCCCCTTACCTATTCATTATTTGTCATTAGCCCCTCTCATTCCCAGGGACTCACAATGTGAACCTTCCCTTGTGAATCAAACATTAGCCGATCTACTAACAGAATTTCACTCATATGATTCGGATATTGGGCCTCATAAATATGAACCTTCCCTTACCTATCATCTTACCACAAGTCTCTTGGGACCCCAATACAAGGCATATCCCTCACCTTGGGTGAAACAAATAAATTGGTCTATTGGGATGTACGGTCCCTCAAGACGTAAAAATATGCGTCTCCTCACCTATTATGATTTCAGATCATAATACTCTCATTATGTTCACAAACCCCAGCAATATGAAGTTATGAAGGTCAAGTCAATGTGTTAGACCAATACAAGGTCATCATGCAACAAGATAGGCATATGCTGGGCAAGTGAGAAAGTGCGCATTAACTAAACAATCAAAGCATGTGTACAATGTGCAATAAGTCTAATTTAACATAATAGCCATGAATATGCAAGTAATGTGAAAGCATGTCAAAATATCACGTGTTCATCCAACATAACAAATAGGTCCCTAAAGAAGTAACTATACAAAATAATTATAATTTAGCAAAACTAACATCAAAATCAGTCTAATTCGGTCAAAATAGGTATGCATGTGAAATTTCAATCAAAACAAACCAAATTGGGCATTCTCGGCGAGTCGAGTAGGTCGCCGAAACCCCCTTATGGGTTTTTGGGTTCCTAGGTTTGGTCAGAATGTCAGGCTCGGCATGGTCTTCGGTGTGCCGAGATTGGGCACTATGAGAAAACTATAAAAATCCTTCTGTGACACTCAGCGTACCTTTTGGTGCGCCGAGTGGGCTTCGGTGACAAATTCAGGGGCTCAAAAAGTAGTCTGTGAAGCTCGGTGGGGTTTCAGCAAGTCGAGGAGGTCGTTAAGGACTTTTGGGTTTGTTCAGCGAGCCGAGGAGGTCGTCGAATGTTGAAGTCTGGACAATTTTACCTGTTTTTGCATCCTCTTTAACTTTAAACACAAAATACAATTTAGTAACCCCATTGTAATAACCCAAACAAAATGATAGGGCTTATGTGTAAATACCAAAAAGTTAGGGGGTTAATTTAAAATTTTTAGTAACTGCCATGTTATTTGACTTTTGACCGATTATGATTGGTGGGCTGTACAGTTAGGAAACTAAGCTACAATACACACAACCATAACTTCTAAAGTTGAATGTATGGTTAAAATCTTGCAGGAAATTCCAATCTTCAATTAATGACTCAGATCTAAAAGCTCACAATTAGACGTATTCTCTACGAAACAAAGTTAGTAATTAACTAAGATTCAAAATCTAAAATAAAAACATAATCAACTTAGAAATAAGCCACATGGGCTGGGAAATCCATCTAATGACTGAAATTTAATAATTCCCAATGAATGGTTATGATTAAAAGTTCTTAGTTACTAATTCTAGAGCTCTTAAGTGCCTATATAAGCATGAGGTCTTGGGAGGATTGACTCATCACTTGGAGAAGAAGAAGAAGAAGAAGAAGAAGAAGAAGATCAAGAGGTGTAATTCTCTACACCAACCTTCAATATCAAGGTAAGTATTCAAGGATAACTTAGTTTATAGTTTTAATAGGTGTTTAAAGTTACTTTCAATCGTATGAAGTAGTTTTCAAAGTTTCATTATGGTTTTTCAAAGTTTAATGGTGGATTTGATAAGTATTGATCTAATGATGTTTACTAATGTTTGTTTATTGTGTTTTGTGCGTAATGCAAAGTTAAGGAGGGTTGCTTAACAAGTTTTTTTATTTGAGTTGAAAAGGAGTCAAAAACAGGCCAAATCGGCCAAATCGTGAAGTTTGGCAGCCTCCTCGACACACCAAACACACCCAGAATTCCCTCAGCTCACCGAGATCACGCCAATCCCCATAGCATATTTTATAGGTTTCTAGAAAGTACACCGAGACCCAAATCAGAGCGCCGAGCGTCACAAAAAGGATTTTAGGCTCCTGGAAATTACACCAAGACCCCACTCAATGTGCCGAAAGCATGTCGAGCCTGTCTGTTTGACCAAAACCTAGAAATCCTTTTGGACCCCTTAGCGACCTCCTCGGCGTGCCGAATGGCCGCCGAAGGTACGCCGAATATAGCTTGGTGACCCCTTAGCTCGCCGAAAAAGACCTATGTGGTCCATTTGACTTAGAATTTTATATACATTAGACTGATTCTAACATTACTTTTGCTCAATTATGCATATGTACTATACTCATATCCTTATGGACTCTTTACCTATGTTTGGTTGGCATATGATATTTTATTTTGGTCATCATTCCATGTCTAATTATTGTCCAGCATGTTAATTAGATATATTGCACCTTGTATACATGGATTGAATGTTTAGTTAATGTGCACCATATCACTTGCACCTCATAATGCCTTATGACCATGGATTTGGTCTACAGGTCAACCCTTTGCATGTAAATCCATACCCCTGGATTTTTAAGGTCTTTACAGAGATTATTGTGATCTGAAAATCACAATCGGTGAGGAGATTTGCACACACACACAAACACACACACGCACACACACACACACATATATTTTTGGAGTTGAGAGACTAGCTATCCCAATGTACCTATTGGTCCTATGGAATATCAAGGAGTGTCCCATCTAGGTCGAAGGTCTTTAAAACTATGATTCGTAGAGAATACCTGTTGAGAGACTAGCTATCCCAATGTACCTATTGCTATATATGATTCCCTAAGGCTAGTTCACATTAGTGAAACCTTGGATTTATTGCCCTTGATCACAAATAAGAAGGGGAATTGTCCCATCTAGGTCGAAGGTCTTTAAAACTATGATGCGCACACGGAATATCTTATTCTTGAGAATGACCCTGTATGGGGGGATGGTTCGAGAAGACATCTTGCTCAAGGAATGGTCAATCTTATGGGATCTTATATACCAACATTCAAACAGTCTTAATAATTGCATTGCATACTAGACTTGTTTGCTAGATCACACCTGGTGATTTCTTATAGGAGCACAACATGCATACTTTTCAACTAGACCATACATGTTCAGCATATCTTATTCATGCACATTCACTCATATTATTGCTCTTACTCATAATCTATTCATATTATTTGACATCTCATCATACATCACATTACTCATTATTTACTGATAGATGGATTACATTGAAGAGTTGCATAGTCCCTACTTCAATTATAAACCTTGTTAGACTTGTTTACTTACTGACTAAGTGTAGCTTAAGCTTTTAAGCAACCATGTTTTCATGAACATTAGAATAGGATGACTTGGACTATGGAGACCAAGCCGTGGAACCTTGTTTTGACGAATCTACTGATTTTATCGAAGAAGTTAATTAGGAGCTATATTTTGCTAGCTTGCATGCCAAAGCTTATTATTAACCATTGTTAGGCTATGTTTTATTTAGGGATTTGATTGAGCATGAGACTAAGGATTCATTTTCTTTCCGCTGCTATGTTTTTGATTGTTATGTTTGAGATGTAATGACTTATAGTTTTGAGTTATTTGATAATATATTATATCTCAGTTATATTTTCACTATTTGGCAAAGTATTGACTATCACTCCCATGTGGAAAATAGGGTGAGAGTCATATTTCAGACTTCTTAGGGACTCTTTTGAGATTTCTTAAGTTTGGGATGTGACACCCATATAACTTTGGATTCCGCACAAAACCCAATAAATATACTTCACAAACATTAACTTAAATCAAACTTACCATGTCCTATCTTAAAACTCAGAAAATTACTTTATAGGAAAACCAGGATCATTCTTCATACTCAAAGAAAGTAACCTTGTACTCCAATTAGAATCATAAATAAGGTTATACTTGAATACTTATCTTGATTTGAAGGTTGGTGTAGAGAATTACACCTCTTACTCTTCTTCTTCTTCTTCTTCTCCAAGTGATGAATCATCCTTCCAAGGTCTTGTGTTTATATAAGAACTCTAGAATTAGAAACTATAGGAACTCTAATCTCTACCCTTAGATTAGTTTGTTTGAATCTCAGCCGTTAGATTAGTTTTCCAACCAATATGAGTTTCTTTCTAATATTGGTTTATTACTAATTCTTGTTTAGAATCCTAGCTTTAGTTTAAATAGTTGTTATTCTAGTTTGTAGAGAATACTTACTAATTTTTTAATTTTAATCCCATCCATCAATTGGAGATTGAAGGCTTCAACAAGATCCTAGCCATTAATTTATATATCAGAATCCTAGCTTTGTTACTATTATAGTTTGTAGAGAATACTTACTAATTCCTAGTTTTTAATCTTAGCAATTAATTGGAGATTGAAACTTTCTACAAGAGCCTAGCCACATGTCTTAACTTTAGAAGTTATGATTGTGTGTGTTGTGCCTAGTTTACTAGTGGTACAACCTACCAATCATAATCAGTCAAAAGTCAAGCATGACATCTAACTACTAAAATTTTAAATTAACTTATAATTTTCTATTATTTACATATTAATCCTTTTGTTTTGTTTGGGTTATCACAATAAATTCTTTCAACAAACAAATCACCAAATTAATACTTCAAAATCTGAATTCTAGAATAGCCCAAATGTAAAAAAACCATATCAATAGTTCTTGGACAGCTACCTTGAATATTAGGTAGACTAAGAAACTTAAGGCATACTTGGGAGCCCCTGTATTTAGTGGTAAGGCCACCGAAGACCTATTTGCTGACATCATAATAAGAGTCAATAAACGCTTGTCTGGATGGAGGGCATTGAATTTAAACTACGTTGGCCGAACCACACTGATAAACTCGGTGTTGGCAGGCCAACCTCAACACTTAATGGCCTGCACTAAAATGCCAGCTTCAGTCACCTCTTGGCTGGACCAACAGGCTCGTACCTTCCTTTGGCCAATCTTGGAAAGGAATGTATTATGTATACCTTGAGTTGGGGCTTAATTTACCAACCCAAGAGATTGGGGGGCTTAAATGTCGAGGAATCCTACAGATTAAATGATTCCCTTCCACTTAAGCGTGCTTGAGCCCTATATGCAAACGAAGACCCTTTATGGGCCAACACTATGAAAGCCAAATACCTAAGGGGCCAAACGTTCCTTACAACATTGTGTAAATCCACAGACCCGTCTACTTTGAAGCATATGTGTAAGTTAAGGATGCACTTTGAGAAAGGGATGGGATTGATCATTGCCAATGGGGATCTATTCCCATTGCCCAAGTTGGGTGTGACCAACGTAACTCGGTAGGCTGGGAATTACCACTCCTCCCCCTAATTATGACTCACTGACAAAATTGATTGACCCACACATAGGAAGCTTGAACATTGTCAAATTATTGGAAATCTAGTTGACATATGTGGTGAACATGATAAGAACTATTCTTATCTACCATGATCGTCAATCTGATAAGCTTATTTGGGCACCATCCACTTCAGGTTTGTTCTATATTGCTTCTGCCTATAATTGTTTGGGTAATGCTGAGACCCAATCAGCTATAGACTCGCCATTTTGATTAAGATCATGGCATATTCCTATAGCACAAAAGGTACGTTACTTTGTTTGAGAATGTGTTAATGAAGGTATCGCAACAAATGACATGCTCAATCAAAGACTAGGCTTAAGGATTGCACAATGTCCTCTATTTAACAACCATAATGAGAATCCCCTCCATCTATTCTTACATTGCTCTTTTTTCTCGTGCAGTTTGATTCACAACTACGAGTGGTAGGACGGAGGAATGAAGAGATTTCTCATCAATCAAAAGTTAGATTGAACACTCTCTCAAAGAAAGCAGTCACAAGGAGTCCAACCCCATGCTTCTCTTAGCCATGATTGCAAACTTTGCGTGGAGCATATGGAATTCAATAAATAAAGTGATATTTGAAGGAGAGGTCCCCAACGTTATGGAAACCGTCAACACCTTTAAGCTCCTGCTTAATGATTCTAATCAAATTATCAACTCAAGTCTTTCAACCAAGCATGAAAAAAACTGGATTTTTATCATATGGATATCATCACAGGAAGGTATAATAAAACAAAACTTTGATAGTGCTGCTAGGGACAGAAATGGGGCGGCGGCTGCTGCTGGAGGTGTGTGTGGAGGTGCTGATGGCCAATTTCTGCATGGGTTTGCCTTTGCCTAGGTTCTACAGTTAATTCATTGGATGAAGCTACAACACTTTTAGAGGCACTCAAGATGGCTAAATCACAAGGTTATAGATGCCTGGCTATTCAAGCTAGAAGAATTATGGGCAGCTTTAATAAGATATCTCTGAGCCGCATTTATCGTCAAGCTAATCAAGTTGCACGTCACATTGCAAATTTTGCACTTGATTATTTCTCATAATGTTGGATTAAGAATCCCCTAACTCGCTTTTGTCTATCATGAATGATGACTTTATGGGCAGGGCTATTGCCCGATGTGTATCTGACCCTATTACTTAATAGGGAAAATTATGAAAATCACCTACTTTAGGGAATTTATTGCGTAAAAGTATATTGACAAAAACATTTTACAAAGCAAGTATACCTAAACAAAAATAATCCCAATACGGTCCTCTGTCACATGACAGAGAACGTCAGTCACGTCCCTTCTCATTGCATTTTAACAAAAAAATACCTAAACTACCCTTATCCCATTCTCTCTCTCTTTCTCTCTCCTAGCACACTAAGTGTGCATCCTTGCACACTGACAGTGCATCCTTGCACACTGACAATGCATCCTTGCACAATGGAGTGTGCATCCTTGCACACTGGGGTGTGCATCCTTGCACACCTGCACACTGGGTGTGCATCCTTGAACACTGAAGATGCACACTGGGGTGTGCATCTTTGCACACTGGAGTGTGCATCCTTGTACACATTGGGGTGTGCATCCTTGCACACTAAAGATGCACACTGGGGCGTGCATCCTTCCACACTAGGGTGTGCATCCTTGAACACTGAAGATGCACACTGGGGTGTGCATCCTGGAACACATTGGAGTGTGCATCCATGCACATTGGGGTGTACATCCTTGCACACTGAAGATGCACACAGGGGTGTGTATCCTTGCACACTGGGGTGTGCGTCCTTGTACACATTGGAGTGCGCATCCTTGAATACTGGGGTGTGCATCTTTGCATACTGAAGATGCACACTGGGGTGTGCATCCTTATACACTGGGATGTGTATCTTTGCACACTGAAAATGCACACTGGGGTGTGCATCCTTGCACATTGGGGTGTGCATCCTTACACACATTGGAGTGTGCATCCTTACACACCGGGGTGTGCATCCTTATATACTGGGCTATGCATCCTTATACACCGGGGTGTGCATCCTTGCACACATTGGGGTGTGCATCCTTGCACACTGAAGATGGACACTGGGGTGTGCATCCTTGCACATTGGGGTGTGCATCCTTATACACTGGGGTGTGTATCCTTGAACACTGAAGATGCACACTGGGGTGTGCATCCTTGCAAACTGAAGATGCACACTAGGGTGTGCATCCTTGCACATAGGGGTATGCATCCTTACACACATTGGGGTGTGCATCCTTGCACACTGGGGTGTGCATCCTTATACACTGGGTGTACATCCTTGCACACTGAAGATGCACACTGGGGTGTGAATCTGTCACGACCCGAACCAAAAATTCTCGATTACATAGGTTTTCCAATTCAAGTGCAACTTTCACCCCGTATCTCTACGGGTGTGGTTAACAAAATTAGATTTACAAGTGGTTAGTAAGATATAAGTAACTAAAATACGCCTAGAATTAAAATTTAATAATTTCTAGGTTTTCATAATCTTAGTCTAAACTAAAACATCAAACCTATCAGAGTGCGCTACCCATTCCAGACTTCCTCTTTATGTTTATACTCCTAAACCTGAAAAATAGTAAAACAACAGACATAAGTTAAAAGCCAGAATGAGTATACCTACTATGAAGTGTATACACTCATGGTTCAACATTTTCGGCTGTGTGTGGTTGTGAACAGAGTGTGATGTATAGATATGTGCAAAAGGTGTACAATTGTGGCATCCAAATATAATTAATGCATGTAAAGTGCTCTCCCATCCTCACAGGATATTTCTCTATAGTCAGACTACCCTACACTAAATGCATTGTTTTTAAGGATGAGAATTGGGCCACGTGCATCATACA
>JAUPMG010150493.1:0-11032 GCA_031762675.1 Pachysandra terminalis
AAACTAATAGTCCTATGAGTCTATTCTCTGTGCAGGTATTCTGGCTTTTCAAGTTGCTTAAAAACAACTTGAAAATTTATGATTTTGGGCAATCGGGTTTTTACGGCGATTATTGTGTTTTGATCAAGGGTCCGGCCTTGTTGATTATCTGTCACAATTCCTTATTAATATAAAGGAATCTTATTCTTCAAATGTATGTTTGGGCAATGAATCAGTCAGTTTTGCTATCGGAACTGGACCCTCAGCATGTTGAAATAGTTTGGATAAGTTATTTAGTTGGATCAGCACCTTCCAGAGACATTTGACATTAAATTGTAACGATTTAGGCTAGAAATCTCATATACGATATTAGTATCTTCTAGATAAGATATAGAAACAGGGTTCAGGCTCTAAGCTTAAATGAAACCATCCGGAGGGCAGGGAGCCGTGGCCGAGTCGGAAAAGTGATCTTAGTTTACACCAAGGACTCGGATTTTTCACCATAAAGTTTTATTTATGGTTTGAAGAAGTGTGAAATTGGCAGTTACTATTAGTTATTATTTAGAGGCCATTCCAAGGGGAAACTCTTCTGCAGAGCAATTGTCTCAAAATGGAAGAAGCTGTCTCTTGGATATGAATATAATTGTACAATTTGCAGAAAAAAGAAGACCGCCCAGCCTTTACAAATGGAGAGGTTTGTCTCTCATTCTACCTCTATAAGTGTTAGAAATACAGCTTTCCCTATTTTGGGCTTTGTCAAGTCACTTAGAATATTCTGTGTCATAGTAATTTGGTTTCATTTTACCTAACGAATAATGTACTGAACAAAACAATTTGGTTTTACTCTGTGTTTGGAACCTTGGATTTTGACGGATCTGTTTATTTGAAGAAAGAAAAAGATGGGGATAGGGAAAATAAATTACACTTTTTTTTTTTGTCTTTGTTCATTAAAACCTTTCTCTTAAAATAGGTAGAGATTGCTAAAGAAAGGCTACGAGTACTCACTCTCTAATACTCCAACATAATCTATGACATCTCTTTGTATCTCACTTTAACCATATACTGAACATAAACATAGTGACGTTTGTAAAAGACACACTAATCGTTTGTTTTTTCTTTCTAAAATCCAAGGTACACAACCTAAAGAAATTAAGCTAAAATTATACACCCAAAAGGCAAGGCGAACTAGGTATAGTGTAGACTGGTTGAGATTTTATATAAAAGAGAATTGATGGTTGTAAATAAAGTTGTCCACTATGCAAAACAGTAATGTTGGCACTGTAGACCAACTCAAAGGAAACACCTCACCGAAAGATGGTTTTGTTTGCTATATGGAACAAATGTGAACAATTTTATCGTCCACTTAACAAGGGATTTTCTAAATGGGGATGCAACGAGTGCAGATCCCCTGTGATGATGGGTATGTTATGAGAAATATTCTTACGAGTAAATTATAATTTCGTCCTCTGTAAAACTTCACTATCTGAACATAAACATAGTGACGTTTGTAAATAACTAAAGTAGAAAAGTCACAAAAATCACATTTATTCGCTTCTTGTTGACGTATCAGCTAAGGGTCAAAGGGAAAGAAGGCATTATACCGACCGGTTTGACGATCTAAAGCAAAAGAAGACGAAGAAAAAGGGAGAAAAATCAAAATGCATAATGTATATGAAAAGAGGGACAAGCCCTCTTCACCAGGCAGCAAAAGTACCATCACAAGCTCAATATAAAAATTGAAAAATACATTCTTAAAATGAGTTCTTGTAGCGTCCTCTACCCAAATAAAAGGGCCGATGAAAAGGAGTAAATTTAAAGTACAAAGGTTCATTGTAAGCCAATTAAACTTGCACTTTGCAGTTAATCTTGCCTATGTATGATATCTGTTATTAGTATATACGCTGAGTTCAAATTCAAGCATTCAAATGTTAACTACTAAATAAAGAAAATAATGCTAAGTGACCATCAAGTATGCGCCTAATTGATCTGAGCATTAGAGTCTTTTCCAGTTGAGCTTAGAAAGTGAACCAAAGGCTAGCCATAAGTTTACAGAAAGTGTTGATTGATTGCGTGGGCACCAGAATGACTTCTGAGAATGAAGTGATGAAGATTCAGAGTGCCCTAAAGGACAATTATATCTTCCTTTTAAGACAAGACCTTCAAGCCAATTATTGTACAACCCATTTAAAATCCTTCTCATTTGCTAATTTTATTTTATTTTTGTCTTATCGTACTGAGGAAACATTTTTTGGATTTAATCTACTTTTTTAACTTACTAAAATCTCAATTTACCTGACTAATTTTGTCTTCTTCCAATGCCAATTTTGTAATTCTTCTCTTTCTTAATATCTATTATTTATAAAATTGTTTTTATCTTTTATATTATTATTATTTGATTCCCATACCATAATCTTATTTCTAATATCTATATTTATATAAAATAACTACACCCCACCAATAGTACACATATCCATGACATAAATGAATGTCTAATTGAAATTAATTTTCTTTTAATCTGTGCATTTAGCTTGGGTCTATCTATATTTAGCTCAAACTCAACAAATTGAGTTTGGACTGAGTTTGGCTTCAATCGATTAACATTAATTCAGGGGAGCAGGATTTGAGCAAACTGTAATCCTTTATTTTTCTTTTGATTTAATTATATTTATTTTCTTTTTTAATATATATATATATATATCTATACATATATATATATATATATGTTTTATTTTTTTTGGACTTCTAGACTTCTATTCCTAGACTTTAATCGACCTAATCCTAGACTATTCCTAAATCTCTCTTATCACTACCATATCTTGTGAGTCACCCTCATTTATGCAAAAAAATATGCACACGATATATATATATAATCCTTGACTCTAATCTTTTATTTTTCTTTTGTTCTAATTTTATTTATTTTATTTCTTAATGTATTTTTATTTTTATTTTAAATATATATATATATATATAAAACCTTCTTGACCACTATTCCTAGACTCTAATCGACTTAATCCTAGACTCTAATCATTTATTTTTCTTTTATTTTACATGATGCAATGCTATAAGTGTATGAATATGCATCCATGTATATATGTACGTATGCATGTATGAATGTATGCATGTGCAATGTTTAACTTTTAAATAGTATACCAGTAATCTGTGTTGCAGAGCCGCCAGAATCACCTCTATTTCTGCAAGAAAAGAGGTCCAAACTTAAAATAAATTTATATATTAGAAAAACTTAAAAAATATTGTATTCTAGTCCTCTTTGGAATTTGTATCATCCCGTTTGCATACGAATGCTAGGTGAGCGACCCGCCAAAGTAACCTCTATTTTTGCACTCAATATACATATAAGAGAGATACAAACTTAAAATACTCCTACCAGATTACTGAGTGGGCGACCCGACCTGGCTTTAGGAACTTCTTCTATATCTGCATTCAAATTTTTGCAATACTTTAAAGCTAATTGAGAAACTATACCCGTAATATGTGTATTGTGGAGCTAGTGTGTTGATGTATATTATTATTATTGTTTATGAATGATATGTGTTAATGATTGTATGAAAAATCTATGTACTTGTAGAAAGAATTGTTTGGGTCCACCCATGTCAGGTGGATGAACAGTATTTTTGGGGAGAAGATAAGAAGTCTTGGGGGAGATGAAGGGGTTGATGAACTTGGACATGTTTGTTCATCTTCTTCCTACCTTCTTCTTCTTCTTCTATATAAAGAGCTGGAGAGAGCATTGGATGAGTAAGTACATGTAGTGAGTTATAGTGATAATATTGAGTGAGCAGATTACAGAGTTTTGTAATCGGAGTGTTTTTGCTCCTCTTGTATTCTACTATTTGCTCATAGTAAAAGTGTACTTCGTGGACGTATGCAGGTATGTGCCGAACCACGTAATTCTGTGCGTTCTTGTGTGTGTGAGTTTGATTCTTTGCACGGAGTTTCCCAACAAAATGGTATTATAGCCTAGTTCGTGCGATTTTGGAACGATCGCCGAGAAAATGTGAAAGAATCAGACGTTTGGCCACACCACCATGAAGAGCACGAGGAGACGAGCGCGCTGCCACAAAAATCGTCCAGAAACTTCACCGGACGAAGCCACACGAGCCATTTGAAGTTGGCGAGTGATCTTACGCGCCTATGCAGGAAACACGTCAGATCCACACACCTAGAGGTTGAAGACAACACTGTTCACGCTTGATGAGTTGAATCGCTGAGTTGACTCGTCGAGTTGACTCACAGAGTTGCATCGAGTTGAGCCGAGTCGGGCTGAGTCACACCACAACAAAGCCCACCCTTTGACTGAGTCAAGTGGGTTGACCGAGCCGCCAAGCCATTGATTGAGCCGAGCCGCTTAACCAAGCCAAGCCGTGAGCCGTCCACGTCAGTTGGAGGGTGCCACGTGTCTGACACATGTCGAAGTGTCTGGATGACCAACTCAGGAAGTTTTAAAAAAATAATTTTTAGTCCCTAAAGTTATTAAAAATTAATTTTTAGTCCCTAAAGAAATTTGTTTGGTCCCTGGAGTTTTTGGAAATTACAAATTAGTGCTCATACTTTTTTAGAAATTACATATTTTCCCCTCCTAAGGTTTTTCAGCAATCCGGGTCCATCTGTGAGGTCAACATTTGGAGATTTTTTGTGAACTAAAATGACGGACACCACGATGGGTACAATGATCACACCGTCGGCCGCCAATTATGCGATCTAGAAGTCACGGATGGAGGATATTCTATTTTGCAAAGACTTGTACGATTCTCTAGAGAATGAGGGTGTCAAACCTGCGGAAATGACAGAGGCGGCCTGGAAAAAGCTGAATAGGAAGACGATTGGGCAAATCAGCAATGGATTGGACATAAGGTGTACCGTCACATAGCCCATGAGACAAGTGCTTACATGCTATGGACGAAGCTGGAGGGGATATATCAGTTGAAGACATCCCGGAATAAAGCACTCCTGATGAGAAGGCTTGTGAATCAGAAGTTACAAGGAGAAACTTCAGTAGGAGAACACACGAGCGAGTTTCAAAACCTGGTAAATCAGTTGGCCAGTGTCGACCTGAAGTACGATGACGAGACACAGGCCCTACTGCTACTTAGTTCCTTGTCAGACAGCTGGAAAACATTGGTAGTTTCTCTCAGCAATTCAGCGCCAAATGGGAAGTTGACCATGAGCATGGTCAATGATTCGTTATTCTGCGAGGAGGCACGAAGGAAGGAGGCAGGCACGAGTGATCGTAGTGTACCACAGGCCTTAATATTAGAGAGGGCAGAGGAAGAGGCCAGGGAAAGAATACCAACAAAGGACGATCCAGGTCAAAATCTGGAGGTCGCACGTTTACGTGCTTTTACTGCGACCGGGAGGGGGACATCAAGCGGAATTGCCCGAAGTGTAAAGCAGATAAGGGAAAAAGACCAGTCAGAAGTAGCATCAGTTATGGACTCCGACAGTGATGCGTTATTGGTAGTATCAGAAGCATCTAAAGGAGGAAGATCAGACTGGGTTTTGGAATTAGGTAGTTCCTACCACATATGCGGGGCTAGAGAGCAGTTCTCCACTTACGGGGCATGCGATGAAAAAGTTGTTTGGATAGCGGACAACACATCAAGAAGGGTTGTTGGCCGAGGAACAGTTCGGTTCTGCAAAATAGACGGGAGAACTTTGATACTGATCGAAGTGAGATACGTGCCAGGATGGAAGAAAAACCTGATTTCTCTTGGAATGCTGGATTCGAGAGGCTGCAGTTTCACTGTGAACGAAGGAGTTCTAGAGGTCTCCAATGGAGACAAAGAGATGTTACAGGGAAGGAAAACTGGTGAGTTTTACAGACTGGAGGGTAGTGTGGTGACAAGAGGAGCTACTGGCAGACATAGGTCCATTGGTACAGGACAGACTGAACAAAGACAACGACGGTTGCACAGACGCACACGAAATAAGTGCAAGAGTACCTGGAGGATCCACTGTGGTACAGGTGTGCAGTCCACTACAGATGGTGTGCGAAAATCTGGCCAAACACGACGAGTGCAACCAGTGCCGGATGTTCAAAGGCAAGCTCAGAGCAAAGGGATTCTGGAGCTATACAGCATCGAAGACACCGACGACGCTACCGAAGCAAGTCTCTTTTGCTCTCGATTTGATCAGTGACAGTGCCCTCTCCAGTAAAGTGTACACAGGAAGTAGATAGATTGAGTCACTACAGTTGGCGAAGAGGTGATCTTTGCACGGCACCCCGATGAGGGGGTACAGCACTCCGTTGAGGGGGTGCGATTGCCTGGTGACAAGGGTTGGGTCACAGCTGAGCAGTATCATAGCATCCAGATGACAATTACCCCGCATGTGTGGAGGGGGTGATTGTTAGGATCCACCCATGTTAGGTGGATGAATAGTTTTTTGGAGAAGACAAAAAGTCTTGGGGAGAAGCCAAGGAGTTTTGTCTTGGGGAGACAAAGGGGTTAATGGACTTGGACTTGTTTGTTCATCTTCTTCATACCTTCTTCTTCTATATAAGGAGTTGTAGACAGCATTGAATGAGTCAGTATTGGTAGTGAGTTATAGTGATAAGATTGAGTGAGCAGATTACAGAGTTTTGTAATCGGAATGTTTTTACTCCTTTTGTATCCTACTATTTGCTCATAGTGAAAGTGTACTCCGTAAACGTAGGCAGGTTTGTGCCAAACCACATAATTCTCTGCATTCTTGTGTGTGTGAGTTTGATTCTTTGCACGGAGTTTCCCAACAGTACCCGCTGGTATCAATTGTGCCGATCTGGTCCAAACCTCATGATACATATGTTGTATTGTGGCTTGGGTCCGGACCAATCCTGTCTAATCCTTTAAACCTTGTGATAGAGGGCTTTATACCTTTAGCTTTCCACTGGAGGAGGAAACATTAACTATCCTTGCAGAATTGGATAACTGAAGAAGGGGAATAAGTGCTTCAGTCACTCTTTTAGTTCCATAATAGTTGGTATTCAGGCATTCTTCCGCTAACTCATAGGTCTCTTCCATTTTTTTCTGCATTAGGAAAAAAAAAAAGCAATTCAGTTTGGTTGGAAGTTCTACTATATTTGTTTCCAGAAAAAGTTCATTTGAAACAGCACAAAGGCCAAGTAGGCAAATTGTAGATTATAGTCATAGGAAAAATCTCAATAAAAGCTTAAATTAAAAGAAAATGAGGACATTTCACATGCTAATATAATGAGAAACTTGGTAAGAAAGAAAGATAAACAAAGATGAAGAACAAAAATCAAGCACACACAACACAACAATTTACGTGGTATTATGATGCCTACGTCCACGTATACAAACCCAATTATACTACTATTGCGAATTCAAAAACAAAAAGTGTTACAAGAGCAATCACGAAAGTATTAAGGCTGCACTAAATAGTAATGAAATTACTATTTTACCCTTCGACTTGATCCCCCAAAAGTCAAGGCTGGGTCCAAGTCACACAATCCGCCACTTTAAGGTGACGTTCTGGCTCTCAGAATGCGAATCCATGTTCTAAACGCGGGAACATCACCAATCCGGGGATTTGACTTTTTAAATCCATGGATTTGAAAATTAAATCCGCGGATTGGGGTAAATGCGTAAAACTAGGGTAATTTATGATATTTTTAAAACTTAAAAACGAGTAATTTAAGATATTTTTAAACATTTAGGAGTTAAAGTTTAGAAAAAATAGGGATAAATAATAAAACGGGGTATTTAGGATATTTTAAAAACATTTAATGATTAAAATTTGAAGAAAGAATCAATAATTTTGTTATTTTAGAGGTTTTTTAGAAAAATACAAAAACAAGTGAGTTATTTTTTTTTTTAATGTTAAATTAGATTGATAAATACGACTATATCTTTGTATATAAAGTACAGCCTATATACAAATTGTACGTGTATATACACACTCTGTAGGCGCTCTGACCACAAGTTATTTTCAAGTTTGACACTCTCACACCTGCTCGATGTTCTGGTAACTTAGGGTTGGATCATCAGTACTTCCCTAAGTAATATCAGTCTCCACATAACAACAAAACTTTGAATTAAGGTGTATATATATATATATATATAGAGAGAGAGAGAGAGAGAGAGAGAGAGAGAGAGAGAGAGCAAACTATTTTACATCAATGAGACTTACACCAACATCGCCAAGTATCAGAGCCATTAAAGCATCGGCGTCAACTATGGCTCCCGGAATCCCTGCATTATTCACCTACCCAACAAAAAAAAATAATTCTCATGACACCTATTTTCTAGTAGGAAAAAAAATTTGTGAACAGATGAAGTAGCAATGAAGCATTTGGTGATAATAGTTCCCCCTTTAAATAAGTGTAAAAGTCTCTAAATATTTATAAAGAATCATAAAAACAAACAAAGAGTTACTACACCCATAAATTCAGCATTCAATATCCAAACACTACCAACATAATTGATTCACATAAATACTTACTTTTATTGATTCTAGAATTTAACGCTCAGAAGATTTGGGTATGCATAGAGTATATCATTTTACCAAAAATAAAAATAAAAATTGCATAGAATTCATCACATTTCTTTAATTAAGATAAGATGATTGATATATTCACTGTATCTTCATCTCTATTAGACAAAACCAAAAAGCAGAGACGAAAACAAGTTCTACCACTCTTCCAATCTTACCAATATATCAAGCTTTCCAAATTGGGTTCTGATGAAACTTTCCAAGGAGGTAACACTAGCAGCATCTTCCACATCAAGCTGGTGGAAAATCACATCAGAAAGCCCAGATTCTTTGAGATTCTCAACAGCTTGAAGACCCTTCTTCTTGTCTCTAGCTGTTAAGACCACCATGACTCCTTTAGAAGCTAACTGTCGACATATCTCCAATCCAATTCCTTTGTTCGCTCCTGTAACAAGTGTAATCCTGTGCAATTAAGAAAACAAAAAAGAACAAAGATAAGCATATCACTGCATGATAGATAAAAGGGTTTAGTAAAAGCGTCAAAAAAGTACTTCTTTGTTGCATGAATAGCGATTGTTTCTCCCATTTCAGAAAAAATATTAGGATGAATGGTAGAACTCGGACTGATTATTAAGATCGTTCTAAGCTCTAACCTCAACCCTTACTAGTGTTTTATAAGCCTTCACTCTTCCGTACGGAGCATTGGCCCAAGTCATAATGGAATGAATGAGCTTTCTGTATTCTACTAGACGCCGGTCAAAGTTGTGGACACGTGTTAATTTTTATTACTTTTTCTTGCATTATCAACAAAACAAAAACAACACTTGTCTCCCTTCTAGAAAGTATATTTGGTGCGCGAGGATGGGGACGTAATAAGTAATTTGGTCAAGGGCGGCTAGCGAAATACGAAGAATTGAAGAAGATGTTGAACACTCGAGCTCATTGGTTATAGTTTTGGGACCCTGAGCCTGAAATATTATACGTAGGAACATGAAATTGTGATGAAGTGGACCCCAAAAGGCTGTGGCCAATCAGCTGACGATCTTTTTTGAGCTCGTCTTGTTTGGCTAGCATTTGGGTTTTTGGTGCACGTTTAATGGTGGATGAAATAGTAATAATTGTCATATCCTTTTCCAAAGTTGATAGGACATCTCTTCAGAAGAGGGTTTGGGTAGGGGAGTGTCGGCAGTTTGATTAGTGTCACTGGTATGAGTGAGGATTGGAAAGTTGATAGGACATCTCTTCAAGGGTATGGGTGGGGGAAGTGTCGGCAGTTTGATTAGTGTCACTGTTCTGAGTGAGGATCTTCTCTGATCTGGATCCAGAGGAAATCTTGTGAATCTCAAAGGCCGGGTTTTAATCTCAATCTCAATCCCGATCGGCGATACCGGCCGATCCAAATCGTCCTTAAAAAAAAGTTTGGATCGGTCGAGCCGATCGCCGAAACGGAGAAGCCAAATAAGTCTTTTGAAATCTTCAGTATAGAAAGGAAGAAAATGTTCTGAAAAAAAACTAGAAAACAAGTAAGAAAGCTTCTTTGAATCTTCTCATTTTTCTCCCCTAAGTGTCATGGATGGAGACGGAGGAGATGAAACTGTGAACATGGAAAAAGAAAAGAGACTTTAGTCTTCATGTGGGGATACCTTCCCGGAGCTTCAGTGCAGCAGTCACTGCTGCTTTCTCCGGCTATTGTTCAATTTCCGGTGTCAATTCGGCGCTTTCTGGTGATCTCCTTGGTCTCTTTTTAGGTTTAGTTTCTTTTTGTTTAAATTCGTTTAAGAGAAAAAGATTTATTGGAATTGTGGAATTCTGAAATTGTGAGCGGTAATTTTTTTGTCTTATTTCCCGATTTTTAGGTCATTTTGTTTTTTTTTTATGCTACTGGTAATACACAAATCGGCAAATAATTAAAAATGTCAATTTACTTTGAGGTTTAAACAATCGAAGGTATAAAATATTTGTTTTTATTGGCCTAAATTAAAAAAAGACCGTTCTAGTGAAAGGTTTCATTTTCTTTGAAGTTTATCAAAGGAATAAATTTGTAAGATCAGTCAGCACGTACAGAAAGACAACACAGAGCTTCTTTATTTTAGAAAAGATGATTCTTAAGACAAATGCTCTGCAAATTTTCAGAGAATGTCCAATATTCAGATCCTCTGATCCCCTTTTTTTGATGTCTCAACATCTTTTTATAGCCTCATATTCATTCTCTAACCGTTTGCAAAGTTTCATGAACAGATTGAAAACGTTTGGCTAAACAGGCATTTTGATTTGAATATTCAATATCCAAAACGTCTAATTCAATATTTAATGTTTCAATAAATGCTTTCACAACATTCGGTTAAGTTAATGATCATGGCGTTATAAAAATGGTAATATGTTACTGTTCTGTAATGATTTAAGTCCTTTAATGCTACAAGCACTTCGAGAGTTTTGATAGGACTCATCTTTCTGACCCTCCATTCCTAAAAATCTAATGTTTATTTTCCCCTATGTTGAATAAGAACTACTTCGAGATCAGAGTTTTCGAAGAGTGATTGAATGTCAAAGAATATTCCCTTAACAAAATACAATTCATGACATTATGACTTCGAAGTGTCAT